>CAUYPO010065422.1:0-32551 GCA_963574435.1 Cheirogaleus major
TGTGCCATCCGCACCACCTGGGGATTGGACTCGCTTGAAGCTCGGGCATGTGGGGGGAGGGGGGAGGGGCAATGTATGTAACCCTAACAATACTTGTACCCCCATTACAAGATGGAATAAAAAAAAAAAAAAAAAAAAAAAGAAAATGGCTTCCAGTTCCATCCATGTTGCTGCAAAAGACACAATTTCATTCCTTTTTATGGCAGGATAGTATTCCATTGTGTATATATGCTACATTTTCTTTATCCAGCCCTCTGTTGATGGACACTTAGGTTGATTCCATATCTTTGCTATTGTGAATAGTGCTACAATAAACATATGAGTGGAAGTATCCTTTTGATATAGTGATTTCTCCTTTGGGTAGATACCCAGTAGTGGGATTGCTGGATCACATGTATGGTAGTTCTATTTTTATCTCTTTGAGAAATCTCCGTACTGTTTTCCATAGAGGTTATACTAATTTACATTCCCACCAACAGTGTGTGAGTTCCCTTTTCTCTACATCCTCCCCCAAATCTGTTGCTTTTTGTCGTTTTCATAATAGCCGTTCTGATTGGTGGTAAGATATCTCATGGTAGTTTTAATTTGCATTTCTCTGATTAATGATGTTGAACATTTTTTCATTTGCTTCTTGGCCATTTGTCTTCTTTTGAAAACATTTTTAACTTAGATTTTTAAATGAATATATACAGTCCACAATAACACACTATTAGAGCTTCTGGAATATATTAAAATATTTTCAGAAGCAGTGCTAAAAAAAGGTCTGAAGCACTTCTAAAGGATGATGAGATGTTGGCTGGTTCTGCCATTGGTTTGTCAGAGTTTGAAAACTTGTTCCAAGGGAAAATGTCAGGGAAAAGCAAATACAGTTATCCCTTGGTATCCATGGGGGACTGGTTCCAGGACCCCTCAGATACCAAAGTCGACAGATGCTCAAGTCCCTGATGTATCAATTAAAACAGTATTTGCATATAACCTACACACAATCCTCCCACATACTTTAAATCATCTCTAGATAAGTTGTAATACCTAATACAATGTAAATGCTATGTACATAGTTGTTATACTGTATTTTTAAAATTTGTATTTTATTTATTTTTAAATTTTTTCTGAACATTTTTGATCCTCTATTGGTTGAATCTGCAAATGCAAACCTGCAGATATGAGGGTGACCATACTCATGTGAGAGGCCTTCTGTTTTCCTTCCTGCCTCCTGGGCTCTCCAAGCTGGTTCTGTACTAGAGAATGGCAGGGCTTGCGGGCAGGAGCAGCAGAAAGAATGGTAGCATGCCTGGCCCTGTCCATCCCTGTCCTGTTTCTCTGCTGTGACCGCCTACCTACAGCTGTGGGTAGAAGAAGAGTGTAAAAAAGATCCAGAGAACCTAAGAGAAAAAGAGGAAATGCTGGTGGACAGAAAAGGAAGTAGCCTTCCCCCACCCCAATTTTTACTATGAGAATTTGCAAGCATATAGGGAGGTTGAATTATACAGCAAACACCCATATACCACCACCTAGGTTCTGCAATTAACATCTTACTATATTTTCTTTATAGTAAATGAGTAGATAGGGTTCTTAAAAAAAATTTTTTTATTTCAGAATATTATGGGGGTACAAATGTTTAGGGTACATATATTGCCCTTGCCCCACCCAAGTCAGAGCTTCAAATGTGTCCATTTCCCAGATGGTGTGTACCATACCCATTAGGTGTGAACATCCCCATCCCCACTCCCCCCTCCCACCTGCCCGACACCCAACGAATATTATTACTATATGTGCACTTAAGTGTTGGTCAGTTAAAACCAACTTGATGGTGAGTACATGTGGTGCTTGTTTTTCCATTCTTGGGATACTTCACTTAGTAGAATGGGTTTCAGCTCTATCCAGGATAATACAAGAGGCACTAGATCACCATTGTTTTTTGTGGCTGAGTAGAACTCCATGGTATACATATACCACATTTTATTAATCCACTCATGCATTGATGGGCACTTGGGTTATTTCCACATCTTTGCAATTGTGAATTGTGCTGCTATAAACATTCTAGTGCAGATGTCTTTTTTATAGAATGTCTTTTGTTGTTTTGGGTAGATGCCCAGTAATTGGATTGCTGGATCAAATGGTAGTTCTACTTGTATCTCTTTGAGGTATCTCCATATTGCTTTCCACAGAAGTTGTACTAGTTTTTAGTCCCACCAGCAGTGTATGAGTGTTCCTATCTCTCTGCAACCATGCCAACATTTATTGTTTGGGGACTTTTTAATAAAGGCCATTCTCACTAGAGATAAGTAATATCTCATTGTGGTTTTGATTTGCATTTCCCTAATGATTAGAGATGTTGAGCATTTTTTCATGTTTGTTAGCCATTAGTTTATCTTCTTTTGAAAAATTTCTGTTCATGTCCTTTGCCTACTTTTTGATAGGGTGGTTTGCATTTTTCTTGCTGATTTTCCTGAGTTCTATAAAATTCTAGTTATCATCCCTTTATCAGATGTGTAACATGCAAATATTTTCTCCTACTCTGTAGGTTGTCTGTTTACTCTCATGATAGTTTCCTTGGCTGTGAAGAAGCTTTTTAATTTGACCAGGTCCCATTTATTTATTTTTGTTGTTGCTGTGATTGCCTTTGGGGTCTTCTTCATAAATTCTTTGCCTAGGCCAATGTCTATAAGAGTTTTTCCAACAATTTATTCTAGAATTCTTATAGTTTCATGACTTAGGTTTAAGTCTGTTATCCACTGTGAGTTGATTTTTGTGAGAGGAGAAAGGTGTGGATCCTGTTTCAGTCTTCTACATGTGGCTATCCAGTTTTCCCAGCCCCATTTACTGAACAAGGATTATTTTCCCCAGTGTATGTTTTTATCTGCTTTGTCAAAGATTAGATGGTTATATGAGGATGGTTTTATATCTGGGTTCTCAGTTATGTTCCATTGGACTATGTCTTATTCTTCTGCCAGTAACATGCTGTTTTAGTTACTATAGGCTTGTAGTATAGCTTGAAGTCTGGTAAATTGATGCCTCCCAATTTGTTCTTTTTGCTTAAGATCGCTTTTGCTATACAGGGTCTTCTCTGTTTCCATATGAAGCGTAGAATTATTTTTTCTAGATCTGTGAAAAATGATGTTGATATTTTAATAGGGATTGCATTGAATATGTAGATCACTTTGGGTAGTATAGACATTTTAACAATGTAGATTTTGCTGACCCATGGTATGGTTTTCCACCTGTTTATGTCCTCTGCTATTTCCTTACTCAGTGTTTCTTAGTTCTCCCTATAGATGTCTTTTATCTCCTTAGTTAAATATATTCCTAGGTACTTTATTTTCTTTATTGCTATTGTGAAGGGTATGGAGTCTTTAATTTGGTTCTCAGTTTGATTGTTGTTGGCATATAGGAATGCTACTGATTTCTGTACATTGATTTTGTAACCTGAGACTTTGCTGAATTTGTTTATCAACTCCAGTAGTCTCATGGCAGAATCTTTGGGGTTTTCCAGATATAAGATCATATTGTCAGCAAAGAGAGATAGTTTGACCTCTTCTGCCCCATTTGGATGTCCTTGATTTCCTTCTCTTGTCTGATTGCTGTAGCCAGAACTTCCAGCACTATGTTGAATAGAAGCAGTGATAGAGGGCAACCTAGTCTGGTTCCAGTTCTAAGTGGGAATGCTTTCAATTTTTCCTCATTCACTATGATGTTGGCTGTGAGTTTGTCATATATGGCTTGTATTATTTTTAGGTAAGTCCTGTCTATGCCTATTTTGTTAAGTGTTCTTATCGTAAAAGGGTGTTGAATTTAGTTGAATGCTTTTTCTGCATCTATTGAGAGGATCATATCATCTTTGTTTTTGCTAGTAGACAGGTTTTAACTGGTCAAAAATAGGAAACCTGAAGCAAGACACCGAAAATCGAAATAAATACCCAACTTCAGATACTGGCCTGAGCTGAAGGAGCAGTGAAAGAAGGTTGTGGGGACATGGAGCCCAGGCGGGGATGGGCACCTCATCCCAGCCATGTTAAAGCCCACGTTTGTTAGCCATGGCTCTCTTGGTTGCAAATGATGGAACATCGGCTCAAGCTTGCTTTGGCAGAAGAGGAGTATGCTGCACAGAGCTACAGCTTCCGTTTCACTGGAGCATGGAGAGGCTGTGCCCCGGGAATGGATCTCTAGGCCTCTCGCCCTGTCTAGGCCCCTCTATTTCTCTCATGGCTGATGCCCAGGCTTCTTTACTGTGTGGTATGAAGCTTGCCAAAGCTCCTACAACCCTGGGAAGGCCTGGCTGCTTCTTTGCTCACTTCCTGCTTGTTAAAAAAAGCGTCAAACAACAAGAAAAAAACCAGGGAAGGTCTCTGCTCGGGGTGAGTCACCTATTGACCCTGTCCAGTCTGCTGTTACCAGGGGTCAGTACTCTGTAGTGGGGTAGCCTCAGTCAGGGCTTCCCACCCCTGGAGGGGTCAACTATGGCAAGGAAGGCAGAGTCTTATAGTTCTACCATATTCAGACGAGTCTTGGGGGTTTGGCCAGTCTCATGTAATCATTCCTAGGGAGTGCTCTGAACCCACGTGGTCCCAAGCAGTAGCCACTAGCCACATGTGACAACAGAGCCTTTGTAATGTGGTAGTCGAAACTGAGATGTGCTGTAAGTATAAAATGCACACCAGATTTGAAGGGTTAGTACCCAAAAAATGCAGAATGCCTCATTAATATATTTTATGTTGATTGCATATTTATAATATTTTGGATATTTGCAGTTAAAGAAAATATATTATTAAAATTACTTTTACCTGTTTTGTTTTACTTTTTTTAAATGTGGCGACTAGACAGTATACATGACATATGTGGCTTGTGTTATATTTCCATGGATAATGCTGCTCTCAACCCTTGTTTCTCAGAGTGTGCTTCCCAGACCGGCAGTACCCACATCACCTGGGAACTTGGTAGAAATGCAGATTCTCGAGCCCTGCCTCAGACCCATGGAGTCAGAACCTGGTGGCTGGTGGTGGGCTTGGGGGCAGCCACAGGCACGGTCTACGTCTTAACAAACCCTCCCCGCGGTTCTGATGCCTGCTCAAGTTTGAGAGCCACGGTCCAACCATAACATGGCGTCTACCTCTAACGACATCTGATGATTTTAGAGCTTTCAATTTTCCCCCATCTTTGTGGAGTTGAGAGAAATTTCTTAGTTACTTTAATCTGTGAGCCATTTAAACTTTTCCCTTCTGTAAGCACTCTTATACAGGTGCTCGACAGCTTAAATATCAGTGAACCGTTATTGAAAATACTTATTAAACATATCAAAGCAACACAGAGGCACATACCCTCATAGGTATCTTCTGTAACAACCAGAAATCTCTAGTGGTGCCGAGGCTGCCTTGGATGGCTGAGAAACAAAGCCAAAAATGCAGCCCTGAATAGAGAAGGAACAAGAATTAGTAACTGAGATGAGTGGCTGTCCCTGTTTGATATTTCATCCAAAAAACAGTGATACAGTAAGAGTAGCTTCAGCTGTTTGTTTCAGAGGACAGGTGGGATCAGGTTTTAGTCTTCATGTCCTACCTCCTGGAAAGCATCTAAGCAGTCAGTCATTCTCAAATAGAATTCCTTGTGGAAGGAGCAAGGTGCAAGGGAAATAGAATGTTCCCTTTAAGAGCTTTGCTGCTACCCAAATTCTGCATGTTGTGTGGTGAGGAGGTGGCATGGCATTGGCCTGTAGCACATCTTATTTATCCTGTAGCCTGTGAAGAACAGGACCATATCTATCTATAGTGCAGAGTAAAATCTCAAAGTCCAAGAAGAGGTGGAGTAAATTGGGTGTGGCTGACAAAATGGAACACAATAGCTGTGTAGAGTAGACCTGTGCCTGGTACACCATAGGCAGGCACACTGTACGTTTTCACTGAATATTGGTTTTGGATGGGTTTATCAGAAGAGCCTGAGATTCAGGGAGGTTAATGACTTGCTTGGTATTCTTCTATGACCTCTGGAATCTCTGTTGCAGTGCTTTAATCTGCCTAAAAGCATTCCCTCTTCATCCTTGCGCTGCGAACCGGTACCAGTCCATGGCCCGTTATAAACCAGGCTGCACAGCAGGAGGTGAGCAGCAGGCCGGTGAGCGAAGCTTTGCCTGTATTTACAGCCGCTCCCCATTGCTCACATCGCTGCCCGAGCTCCGCCTCCTGTCAGAGCAGCGGGGGGCCTGAGATTCTCACAGGAGCGTGAACCCTACTGTGAACTGCGTGTGCGAGGGATCCAGGTTACATGCACCTTGTGAGACTCTAATGCCTGATCTGAGGTGGAGCTGCTGCTGCAAATATAGATTATCATTAGCAGAGAGACTTGTGTAATTATTTCATTATATGTTACAATGTAATAATAGAAATAAAGTGCACAATAAATATAATGCACTTGAATCATCCCAACACATCCCCACCCCCAGTCCCCACTGGTCTGTGGAAAAATTGTCTTCCATGAAACTGGTCTCTGGTGCCAAAAAGGTTGGGGACCACTGTTTTAGAGGATAACAGGCGGGAGCCATGGCCCTACCCTGTTCTCCCATCTCCAGCCCAGACTCGCCTGCCTGATGAAACCCTAGTCATCACCTCTGCCAGGGCTGGCCACCTCTCACCCTCTCTTGCACTTCCTGGGCATTTTGTTTCTCTGCAGTTTAGTGCTGCCCTTGGTGCATTTTGCACAGTTGTGTAGGAATTGGCTCCTCTGTAGGTGGTTAGCTCTGAGCGGCAGGGCCTGCCTGATTTGTCTTGACATACACGCTAGGTACAAAGCAGACGTGTGTACCAAGTGCACTGCAGAGACTCCGAATGCACGCCCAGCCTGTAGTCGGTTTTCAGTAACTGTCCAGGATGGGAGGGACGGGGATGGAGAAATCCTAGGCTCAACAGAAGCAGCCCAGGCACAGTGACGAGAGGGAGAGGTGTCTTTGGAGCCCTTTCTCCTGCCAGCCTCCCCCTCCCATCCTTGCACACATGTGTAGGGCCACTCTGGGCGCCCCAGGAGCCCAGCACCCTAGGAGCAGTGCCCTCCTCGCTCTACCTGGGACCCCTGCTTCCCTGCCCACTTCTTCCTGGCTTTCCCTCGCTTCGGGGCTAGCTGGAAGGCAGTCGGATCAGATGAGCTAGGAATGGCTGCTCAGTGGCTGGAATTCCTTGAACCTTTACCAGTGGCAGCTGGTATGTTAGGTGGCCTCCGGATCCAGAGGACTCTACCCCTGGGGGAGTTGACTGGGAAGGAGGGAGCCTTCTCAGGACCTCCCTATTCACATCCTTTTAGATATGAAATGTTGCTTCATCCAGGCCAGGCCCCAGACGATTAGTAATGGCATTTCCATGTGTGTCTGTGGAACAAGTTTAAAGTCTGCTTTAGGATTAATGGTCAAAATCCAATGTGTTTGAAATGAAAGTTACATTCAGTTGATTAGTACGATATTTGGTATTTGCAGTGGGGGCCCTTAACAGTGCCGTTTTTCTGATTTAGGGAGGGTGGAGAAGCAGCCACTCCATAGTGCTGAGCAGGTAGGGGTGAAGAGCACAGTTCGAGTCCAGGTCACGGAGGCATGGGCACATTCCTCCTTCAGTTAGTGAGCCCAGAGAGCGTAAGGCATTTTTATATTCACTACTGTTTGTGCTCTGAGCAAGAGGTTTTTATTTGTACAATTGCAATAATACTGATCAATAAATTCTTTAAGCCCAGTAAGCTTATACAATCCAACAACAATTAGGACATGCGAGGTGAGAAGGATCCCAGGGGATCCCAGTCCTTCTCTCTTGTAGGTGAGGAAACCAAGTCCCTAGACCATAGCTTGCCCAGGGGCCCACAGCTCATCAGTAGCCTGATTTCTAATGTAGCAGAATGAGTGCTTCATGCTCTCCTTCCAAACTTCTGTTTGTAAATCTAAGATGCTCTCTCCCAACCCAGAGAGCCGACAGCAGGGCCTGTCGTCTCCAGCTGAGTTCCCAGCAGCCACAGTGCTGATGATAATGGTGCCAGTAAGAGCTGCTGACATTTATTATGTTCTTAATTAAGCGCTTTAAATTCTTAATTAAGGGTACCACCCTAGAGATAAGTGCATTTTCCCATTTTAGAATTGAGGAACCACAGCACTGTCCCCTGGGTCAACATAGGTAGGAAGAGGTGGAGCTGACACCTGTCGGCTCTCTTTGGGGCTGCCCATCCCTCCCGTGGGACTGCTGGGGGCCTGGCCCGTGGATATCCCATACCCAAGTCCCCTTTGGCATTCCCGCTCCCTTCCCACCCCCACAAATAAAGACAAACTCTGAGGTACAGCACTAAATAACTGCCCACTCCCCACCCTAGACTCTCCAGTGCTCGGGTGTTCCTCTCCGTAACTGCTCCTGTCACCCCTGCTACTATTCTGGCAGTCTCTGTGGCAGTGCCAGGCCCTCTCGCAGGGCCCCGAAGGTAGACCTCCCACTGCTTGCCTGCTGCCGTCGCAGTTGTCTCCACCTGTCCTCTCCCCAAGACCTCAAGTCTCCAGGAACCAGCCTCTGATGAGGGGTGGGCAGGACGAGTTCTCCCCCAGCCGGGCGGCTCCCAGAGTGGTGGCTGGGAGTGGAGGCTGTGGTGGGATCTCCAAGGCACTTCCGCTCCCGGCCCCAGGGGCAGCGCTTTCATTGGCTGGATTCCCTGCTCTAGTCTGGAAACCCAGCCCTTGTTCTCTGGGCATTTTGCTGCAGAGTTTGATAATTTTGAGCTTGGGAGTCAGACTTGCTAATTTTAATAAAATCAGAGAAACAGAGGAAAAGTGGAACCAAGTGCATATCACTTGAATTATTGCATTAAAAATTCCCTTAACTCAAGTGATTTCCCTTTTTCATTTGAGATGTCATCTAGGGAGTTTTCAAAGGCTGAACAAGTTTTCAAAGGCTGATTTTCTTTGGGGATCAGAGAGGCACCTGGGTATGCTTCTTGGCAGAATGAGTAACAATTTCTCTCTGTTGAGAAAAAGCTGATGACATTATGGACTGTGGTCATTTAATATTAATGTTAAACACATTTTATACTGGTGAACTGATGGGTGGTTTGGGAGGTCGGAGAGCCTGAGTAAAGGAATCCTTTTTACTCTGAGATGGGAGGTGGAAAGACCATTACATGGTCCCTACAAGAAGGTCAATAGTATAACTTCTGCATCAACCCAAGTGTCATGTTTGGTCCAGTTGCTAAACTAGGGGACTGTACAGCTGTCCAGAAAATGTGTCACTTTGACATCTAGTACCTGGATGTACATACAAATCATCCTTTTAATATTAATTATTTGTTTTTAAAATAAAATAATTTGTTTTAAAATCTTGACCAGAATTGCATGGCTAATATTAAGACTTCTATCATCTTCCTTCTTTTTAAAAGGCCTGAAGGAGTTACCGTTTAATGAGCAAAGTTTCAGTTTGGGATGATGAAAAATGTATGAATGGTAGTGATGGCTGCACAACATGCAGAATATATTTAATGCCACTGATTTTGTACACTTAAAATGGTTTAAATGGTAAATTTTATGTTATGCCTATTTTACCATAATAAAAAGATTTGAAAATAACCAAGAAATGAAAAAAAAGCAAGCTAGTATTTGCAGGAGTGGAACTATGGCTTTTCTCCAATTGCAACCTCTTCCTATCCCCACTTTCTTTTCCTATTTTAGTGAAGCACAATGTACATACAATAACGTGTATTAAATACACTAAACTTAACCTTAGCTATACAGCTCAGTGGATCTGTGCATGTGTCTATACCTGAGTAACCACCATGTAGTCAAGATGCAGAACACGGCGGCACCCAGAGGACTCTTTCCCAGGCAGAACTCCCCCAGAGGTAACCAATATTCTGACTTTTGGTCCTCTGATTCTTAAACTTCACGTAAATGGAGTCAGGCAGTATATATTCTTTTGTGTTTGGTTTCTTTCACTTAGCATAATGCCTGTGAGAGCCATCCACTTATTAGGGTATCAGTAATTCTTTTTTTTCCTAATTGCTGTCTAGTTTCCATTGTATACTATACCACTGTTTAGTTTACCCTTTCAGTAGAAGGACATCTGGGTTGTTAAAGTTTTGGGCTGTTATAAATAAAGGTGCTATGAACATTCTTTTGATGAAACTATATACTTAATACTCTTGGGTGTGGATCTGGGAGTGGGACTGTCGAATCATAGGGTGCAAATATTCAGCTTTAGCCGATACTGCCAGTTTCCAAAGCAGCTGTACCAGTTTGTACTCCCGCCAGCAGGGCATGAGCGTTCCAGTTGCTCCACAGCCTTGAAACCAACACTTGGTATCTTTTTACGTTCAGGCCTTTGGTGCAGAGGGTTATATCCTGAAATTTAAATTATGTAAAAGCGGAAACTTTTAAAAAAATTGTGCAAATATTTAAACTCCTAACCCTCAATAATTGACCCCAAAGCCAGTGGAACAGGTTGGATCAGGGCCTTTTGCCCTCTGCCAATGTGGTGGACAGAGGCTGCCCATTCTACACCTCCATTGACTTGTCTTTTCCATATTGTTTGCTCCAGATCTCAGCTATATTAGACATGGCTCTGGGCATCAGTCTGCCGCTAGTCTTCTGCTACCATTCCTCTTTAGTACTATTCTTTAAAGAAGACAGCAGTGGTTGAGCAAATTTATTTGTGGTTTTCCTCGTTAACCTTGACTGTGATTTATCTGGGCCTGAAGTAGCTAATTTAGGAGTCTCCCTTCTTACATTTCAGTACCTTTCAACACATGTTGGTTCTACCCCTGTCATAATAGGGAAGAGAACAAAACAAGACAGGAGGGTTCTGATTTCTTCCTGTTGTCCATTAGCAGTGTTCTCCTGGCCTCCAAGAAAGTTCCTTTCTTGCCTTTGAACACGTTTTCCAGATGACATAATCTACAGATTGCTCCATGATAAGCATGTGGCAGATATTCAGATTGTTTCTCTTCCTCTGTTTCCTCCAGACATATGTCATTAAGCCTTTTTCTGTTGTCCTTGAATTTCTTTTATATTGCCCTACCCTGCCTTCTGCGCATCTCTCAGTTCACCAGCTTCCATTCTTTTTTTCTTCCCCTACAAGGAAAGCAGACTTTTTTTTTTTTTTTTTTACCAGTACTTGAAGTGTGACATGATGGGTACTCTTCACCCATAACTTTATACCGTTCTTGGAAACAGTAATGGGAGATCATACTCTAACCTGCAAATGATAGAAACAAATTTATCTAGCTTTGCATTTTTTCACTTCACTTTGTGCTACTCAAAGCGCCATTATTGTATCTTGACGGCAGGGCACATAGTCCTGTTTAGATGCTTTTTTGGTTTGTAGCGCTCCTTACTGAAACCATAGCTCTCATCCTTCCCTCTGACCTCTCTTGTAGCTCAAGAGGGCCAGCAGTGAAGACATGCTCAACAAATCTGGAAGTGCCGCTGCGTCCGGGGTGGTTCGACTGAAAAAGACTGTGACAGCAGGAGCCATCTCTGAGCTCACGGAGAGCCGCCTGAGGAATGGCACAGGTAGGAGGGACCTGGGAAGGCCATTCTTCTTGGCCATACGAAAGCACTTCCATGATTCATTCATTCCTTCCTTCATCAGATATTTATTGAGTACTGAACTTGTGCCAGGCACTGTTTTAGGCAGACAATGTCTCTGCCCACAGGGAGTTTACATCTAGTGGGAAGAAAAATGAGAAACAAAAAGGAAGCAGGGTTTCCTCTGTCCCTCCAGTGGTCCATTTGTCACCACACGTGTGAAACCCTTTTGAGATCCAGGCGAGGTGGTATACGTTCTGGGGTCATCTTGGTGCAAAATGCATTAGATGAATGGACGAACCTTGTAGATCCATTGCAGAGGTGGGTGTCCAATACTTGTCATGAATCCTGTAGAAAACCAGGAAGATCCTCACTTACCTCGGCAGTGGCGTAAGGGCTGCTCAGACTTGCTTAGATGGCAGTGGCAACTGGAACCTGTGAACTCTCTCGGTGTTATTAGTTTTTTGAGAATCAGAAAAGTGTTTCTGAATCATATCTGAGTTCAGAGCACAGGAAACAAAATAACAAAGAATTTATTTAATTTTCTCCTTCAGCATATAGACTTTTAAGCTTTCCATGGTCTCTCTTTTTTTTTGAGACAAAGTCTTGCTCTTTTGCCCAGGCTAGAGTGCTGTGGTATCAGCCTAGCTCACAGCAACCTCAAACTCCTGGGCTCAAGTGATCCTCCTGCCTCAGCCTCCCAAGAAGCTGGGACTACAGGCATGCGCCACCACACCTGGATAATTTTTTCTGTTTTGAGTAGAGATGGCGTCTTGCTCTTGCTCAGGCTGGTCTCAAACTGCTGACTTAAAGTGATCCTCCCTCCTCAGCCTCTCAGAGTGCTAGGATTACAGATGTGAGCCACTGTGCCCAGCCTCCATGGTCTAACTCTTATAATGCAGCCCTCAGTGTGTTGCTAAATTGTCTAAGATGGGAAAATAACTGAAATACATTGTTATTTATAGTAAGTGTTAAAGGGTAGTATAGTTATGATTTTTGCACTCTTTTCACATTCCAGACTAGCTTTTCAAAGGTATACTTTAATTTATTCAGTTTTCAAGAAGTTGAATCTGTGCAGATTATATGTGGCTTTTTATATTCTGGATGTAAGGGGAATGGCCTGGTGTTTCTATATAATGGGTTTACTATTTAAAAGACTGATTTCATACTACACACACACACACAGACACATACATACATATTTGGGTGACGGTTTTGTGTGGGTTTTTTTTTTTTAAGAGACAGAGTCTCACTATGTTGTCCAGGCTGGACTTGGACTCCTGGGCTCAAATAATCCTCCAACCTCAGTCTCCTGAGTTGGTTTTAAAAATACAAAAATTAAAGTATTTTTATCAAGCCAGCCTAACCCTGACTCTAAAAGTTATTAAAGCCCCACTAAAAAAGTGACAGACTGATCTCACTCTCAAATATTGATGTAAAAACGTGAGATCAAGATATTAGCACATAGGATTCAACCAGAAATGAAAAGAACAATAGTGTATGTCACAACCAACTAGATTTATGCCACTAAGAATGGATGAATATTAGGAAAATTTGGAATATAATCTATCTTACAATATTAATAGGCCAAAGGAAAAAAACTGTATGGTCATCCGTATAGAGGATGCAGTTGGCATAATTAACAGTGTTTCTGACTAATAACATGCTCTTGGTAGACTATAAATGTATGGAGACGTCTTTGATGATATAAAATATGCATATCTCAAACCAAAGCCAGCATTATGCTTAATGGTGAAATCCTTGAAGCATTCTGATTAAAATCAAGAATAATGCAAGGTTGTCTACTGTCACCATTGTCATCCAAAATTTTCTGCAAACAGTGAGACAAAAGCAGTGAGACAAAAGAGATACAGATGTGTGTGCATATTGGAAATGAGGAAACAAAATGATGATTGTACGCAGATAACATTGTATGCTCAGAATTTCCCCAAAATTGTATCATTAGAAAAAATATAGAATTTCCTGAAAAATCTATTAGAGACAATAAGAGTTCTATATGTGGCTAGTTGTAGAATATAAAATATCAATAGCTTTCTTCTAGTGGCAAATTAGAAAAGATAATAACATAAGAAATGATTCCATTTATAAAAGAATGAAAAAGGTAAAATATCTAAGAATAAACTAATAGTATAAGAACCTGTATTAAAAACCTTAAAACTTTTTTGAAGGACAAGTCTAATGTCCTTCTTTGAATAAGACTTGACCTTCAAAGAAGACATAAATGAATGGAAAGATATACATGGTTCTTGGATAGAAAGATGAAATATGATAAAGATTAAATTTAATAATATATTAAATGTAATAAAGATCAAAATTATACTATGAATTCATTTTCATCTTAATTAAAATACCAGTGGGAATTTGGGAGTGGAAACATAAATAAAATTATGTCGCGGTTTGTCTAAAGCAGTTGTTCTCAATGGGCTATGGTTTTGCCCCTCCTGCGTCAACCGGGGGAAGAGTTGGCAGTGTCTGAGACATACGGCACTTGGGCGTCACGACAGGCAGGTGCTACTGACATCTAGTGGGCAGAAGCCAGAGATGCTGCTGGACCTCCGCAGTACAGCCCGGCAACAGAGACCGATCTGGCCCAAAGCATAAGCAGTGCCGCTGTTGAGAAACCCTGATCCAGCAGAACAAATATCCTAGAGTAACTAGGAAAGTTCTGAAAACAGTAATCAAGGGATTAACCTTAACCATTTTGGAACTGTAGAAGAAACAGGCAGCTCAGTGGAACAGTGGAGAAAGCCCAGAATATACTAGAGGACCTAGTACAGGGTAAAGGTGGCATTTTATGATCAAGGCGGGCAATTCACTCAAAATAATGACTGATTAAGTCTTTAGGAAAAAATAAAGCTGGATCGCTATGTCATTCCTCCCATCAAAATAAATTCCAAGTGGATTAAAGATTTAAATATTTAAAAAATGAAACCGTGAAAGTGCAAAGAGAAAAACATCAGAGAATTAACTTGCAGTCTTGGCCTTGGAAGGGCCTTTCTAAGTAGGAACAAACACAGAAGCCATAAAGGAAAAGATTAAAAATGTAATTACATAAACATAGAAAACTGCTTTGCAAAAAGAGATTATTTGTAATACATGTAACAAAGGGTTTATTTACAAAGAGTATATATGAATCAATAAGAAAAAGAAAAATAATAATACAATAGAAAAATATGTAGCTCACATAAAAAAGAAATACAGATAGCCAGTAGAAAAATGCTAAGCTTCACTTATAGTTCAAGAAATATAAATAAAAACAAAAATTAGATATACAATTTCCCCTACCAGACTAGCAAAAATGAAAATGGTTGATCATTTCTCGTATTATTAAGAGTGTAAGGAGCCGGCACACCACATGTGATTGATGCACAAGGACAATTTAGTAACATCTATCTAAATTTTAAATATGTATAATTTTTGACCAAGTATTTTTACTGTTTAGCATTTCACATTACAAATATACTTGAAATAGGATGCCAATATGTATGAGCGAGATGTTCACTTGCACAATTATTTATAATAGTAAAATACAGGAAATGAGCTAAGTGTGTGTCAGTATAGGGCTTGTTGAATGGTGAGATTCTGTACAGTAGAATAGTATGCAGCCATGGAAATGGACACAGTAGGTGTGTACATACTGACAGGAAGAGATGTCCAAGATATATTACCTAGTGAGAAAAATAACATGGCTCATATAGTATGATTTCATTTTAAAGAGTATATGTTAATTTAATTATTGAAATCATAATTTTTCCCCTGGAAGGAGGTAAGAATGGTTATGTTTGAGGAGTTACCAGAATTGAAAGTAGTGCAGGAAGATTTTTCATTTTAGATTTTCCTGTACTGTCTGAAAATTTTGAACACCTACATATATTGCTATAAAAAGTTAAAAACAGAGTAAATACCAGTTATAACCTAAACATTTTTCCTTTTTCTGCCTTCACCGAATCTTTCCTCTCCTACTTGCTTTTGGTTGTGTTTCTTAGCCATTGGTTGGTGGATTGATTGTTTGCTCACAGCAGGGCTCCTTTATTCAGGATTCTAGGGACAGATCTTGGTTTCATATTGGCTCCCAAAGTGGACAAGTTCCCACACCCCATGGGGCATTAGCTTCCTTATTTGTCAAAGGAAGGAAGTAACTACATATCCACTACACAGTGACGTTGTTGGGACAAAGATCTGTGAGTACATCATAAACTGTAATGGAATGTGAGATGCAATTATTATTCTCCTGGTTATGTAAATTCAGTTTGTCAGTTATTTTATTTTAACGAAATTGGATTATTTGACTTAATGGGGTTGATTTTGAAAATTACATTTTATCTCTAGAGCTTTTATTTTTAAATGCCAGTAGTCCTCAACATTTTTATACCAGCTTTGGGACAGCTGACACTTTTGTACATTGTCATGATATCCCCTGAGTGCCTCATTCAGGGTGAATTCCAGTCAGTTAGGACTGCCCATTAAGACCAGTGGCCTGCAGAGCTTCTCTCTGTTGTAGGTATGACCACCTCTGCGATGGTACAGTAGTGTCTGGATAGTCATTTGAATATTTGATTGTATTTTGTCTGTATTTCACTTGCATGGAAAGCAGGAAGATGAAAGGGCTGGTACTACAGATTGAGCATCCCAAACCCAAAAATTCAAAATCTGAAATGCTCCAAAATCCAAAATTTTTTGAGCACTGTCATGATGATGCTCAAAGGAAATGCTCATTGGAGCATTTTAGATTTCAGATGTTTGTATTAGGGATGTTCAACCAGTAAGTATAGTGCAAATATTCCAAGATCTGAATAAACCCAAAATCCAAAACACTTCTGGTCCCCAAGCATTTCAGATAAGGGATACTTGACCTGTTTTAATAAGTACAAGTTTTAGAATCTCAGTACAGTTGAGACAAAGATGGAAATTATTTACTGTGTTAGAAATGGCATCTTCTATTAGGTGCTCACTGGACTTAAAGCAGTTTTCTGTAGGCCCAACTGTGAAGAAAAGAATAAAATTAAGGGAAATGCTGTCAATGTATAGTTCATTTCCTCTTAAAGGAAAGATGTAATTATAGATTATGTGTAGACTTTTACAGAGCAGAATTTGTTTTATGGCATGCAGGTCAGTTTTTGGGATTCTGTTTTGGGGACATGTTTTCCATAATGCATAGCATGGTATTATCTGTCTGTGTTCCAACTGTATTAATTTTGAGAAGGATTTTGTCATGAAATTTTAACACAGTGTTGTGATTTTGAACTCACAAGAGTTAAACCTATAGTCGTCCTGTATTGTACCCTTTTCTTGGAACTGTTCTGTCCTCAGGGGGACTCTCTCAAATGAAGTACCAGGAGAAAATGTTCAATCTTTTGGTAATAATAATTACATTGCTGCCTCACCCTTGCATACAGCGCTAACTCACCATCTAGCGCAGGTGGTATTGGAACTGCTTGAGTTGGGAAGCATGCACTTTCTGAAAGCTTTTTCATTCTTTTTAAGACTATTTCCAGTTTCTGGTATCCAGGCCTTAGGCCATCCCCCGGGCTCTGCCGAAGTCTGCTTCAACAGAACAAGAACATGGCAAAAGTCACGTTTTGGCCCTGCCACCTGACCCCCATGGCACTGGCCTCTCAGGTCCATCACTTCATTTCATGCTCACAGCAGCCTGAAGAAGAATGTGGTATTTTATGAGGATAGGAAACTTGGCTTCAGGAAGTTCAGATGATTTGGGTTTGGCTTTGCATCTCCTGTGTACCACCCCAGGTTTTCACACTGAATGTCCACTTTTTCTAATTGATTTTCTTTCGTGCATATTATTCACATATCTGAATTCCAGCTTTTATTCTTCCTTTTCCAAGGTGCTCTCTGTGTATATCTCATTTTACCCAGTAGGTGTAGATTTTAAAAAAGAGATCGTCATCCTCCCAAGTGCGCTGGGTCAAGTGGAAGGTCGGGGTAGCCCCAGGAGCCCATTGAGGAAGCAGCCAGTAGGTGGCAGCCTTGTCAAAACACCGATGAGCCTGCCTTTAGACTCAATCCTTTTATTCATTCATTAATTCATCAAATATTTTTCAGTGGCCACCATGTGCCTGGCACTGTTCTAAGCAAAAAGGATCCATCAGTGAGTGGGACAAAGATGCCTGCCTCGTGAGAGAGGAGAGACGGTTAGCCAGGTGGACACCTGGGAGGGCCAGTCCGGGCAGAGGTGCCCGCACATCCAAGGAGCAGTGCGGAGGCCAGCAGGCTGCAGAGGAGTGGCAGGTGGTGGGAGGGAGGAGAGGGAGCTTGTGGGTCCTTGTCGGGACTTTGGATTTTTGCTCTGACTTCATTGGGGAACGTGTGCAAGGTTCTGCACAGGGCAGTGATGTGACCCGACCTCACCTTGGAAGGAGTTCTTGGGCCACTTGTCAAGAGTGGGCAGGTGGAGCTGTGGTCTGGGAAAGAAGCCCTCTGTGCTGGGTTGGTGGCCACAGTGCTGGGGAGCGGTAGTCAGATCTAGATATAGTTTGAAGGGTAGAGCCAACTGGCTCGAAATTCTCCTGATGGATTATTTTTCAAATTGTGGTCTAATAAACCTAAAATTTATATCTTAACAATTTTAAGTGTACAGTTCAATGGTGTTAGGTACATTCGTATTGTACAACCAACAACACCATCCATCTCCAGGACTCTTCTTACCTTGCCAAACTGAAACTCTGTGTCCATTTAACAGCATCTCTGTTCCCCTCTCTGGCCGGCAGCCACCAGTCTACTCTCTGTCTTTATCAGTTTGACACGCTGGGAACCTCCTGTGAGTGGAATCATACAGTGTCCTTTTGTCACTGGCTTATTTCATTTAGCATAACCATCTTCACGGGTCATCCATGTGGTATCATGTGTCAGGATTGCCTTCGTTTTTAAGGCTAAATAATATTCTGTTGTACATATTTACTACATTTTCTTTACCATTCATCTGTTGATGGACACTTGGGCTATTTCCACCTTTGGCCATTGTGAATAATGCCATTGTGAACATGGGTGTGTGAGTTATCTCTCTGTGGCTGCTTTCTCTTCTTTTGACCTCGAACTATTGACCTCGAGCGATCCTCTTGCCTCAGCCTCCCAGAGTGCTAGGATTACAGGCGTGAGCCACCCGGCCATGCTTTCACTTTTTTTGAAAGAGAAAGTATATGCCCAGAGTGGTGTTGCTGGCTTCTCCTAAGGAATTTTTAAGTAGGTGTAGGGTGAAATTTCTGCTCATGTTAGCATTGGAACGAGTGAGATGAGGTCTAAAGAGTGGACATAGATCTTTTCTGGAGACAGCAGTTGGCCACACAGGTGAACATTTTAAAAACTGGCAATACACAAAACTGTTCATTTACATGATTCTATATCAGCACATGTGGGGTTGAAAATAATGTCACTATTTTAAACTGATAGCAATGTTTTCTAAAAGTTAAATAAATCAAAATAAATGTTAAATGCCAGTGTTACTTTGGCCAAGCTCTGCTGTAATGCTCACCGAATCTTAGACATCTCAAAGGCTCATCAATGAGTACAAAGCAGTCGTGATTCCAATGTCAAAACAGACTCACTTCCAAGAAAGTGTCCATGCCCTTGCTGACGCACATACTCGTGCATTGCATTCTCCACTCGCTTGCGTTATACCCAGGTGGTACCTCAGGCTCCAACCTGAGATGCCTGTCCCTCTGACCTGGGAAGGGGGTACCCTGGGGTCCTATCGGGGCTAACTCTTCTAGCACAGTGGGCAGGTGTTCTTATCACCATCTTACATGTGAAGAAACAGAGGCTGGGGGGCTTAGGTAGTGTTCCCCAATTCAAACCCAAGGCCTGCCTCCAGGATTCTTTGTTCTGCTACACTGTTTGTGCAGGTAGGAAGACTCGATTTCTTTGCCATCATCGTCACCTGTTGTAGAACCACCACGACCAGTGGCTAACATTCTTTGCTTACTGTATGTTAACCACTATCTAAGAACTCTAGAAGTATTGTCTCTTTTAGTCTTTACTACAACCCTATGAGATAGTATTATTATTACTCCCATTTTATAGTTCAGATGACTGAGGCATAAAGAGATTAAGCAGATTGCCCAAGTCCTTGCTTAGTAAATATTGAGACCAAGACTTGCAGATGAGGAAACAGAGGCTGAGAGAAAACCATGGTTAGTTTTCTATGGCTTACTGGGGTGAGAGGGGAGGAAAAGGATGTTGGAGGTCTTAGAATTGAGAGGCTGGAGGGTGGGTCCATCCCTTGGATGCCACAGAAAGGAGTACCGTGAGCCAGAGGTGTCAGGGAATTGCAAGATGGGGGTGGGGCTCAGTAGATGACAACCGGGAGGGGAAGAAGATGCCAGGTCCTACTGCATGAACTCCCTGTTTAGCAGTGGGGAGGGAAAGAGACAGTGGGGGGTAGGAGTGCCACCTGGGCCACTCCGTGCCTTCAGGTTCAGAAAGTGTGAGGAGAGGGACACACTGGCTTGGAAAGGCAGTGGTGGGAGCCGTCCAGGCACAGAAGTAAGGGACATTCAGAAATGAGCTCAGTCTGTGGGCAGTGCCGATGTCACTGTGAGTTTCCAAGGGCCCTAAAGAGGTGCTGAGCATTGAGGGAGGGGGAGGGGCAGATGTAGAGTCATGTCCGTTTGGAGATAGAACCTGCAAAATCACAGAAGGCCAGGAATGTATTTGCTGTTGTCTTCATAATTTTGGAGGGGCCATTTATTGATGGCTGTATTTTGTGGTAAGAAAATCACATTTTAGATTCAGTACAGATGCTCCTTGAGTTACCATGGGGCTACTTCCCAATAAAGCCATCTTAAGCTGAAAATATCACTGAGTGGAAAATGCATTTAATACACCTAACCTATTGAACACCACAGCTTAGCCTGGGCTACCTTAAATGTGCTCAGGACACTTACATCAGCCTACAGTTGGGCAAAATCATGCAACAAAAAGCCTATTTTATAATAAAGTGCCGAATATCTCGTGTAATTTGTTAAATACTGCATTGAAAGTGAAAAGCAGAAGGCTGTATGAGAATGCAAAGGACAGTCTCTACTGAATGAGTATCGCTTTTGCACCATCCTAAAGTTGAAAACCATGTAAGTCAAACCATTCTGAGTTGGGGAGAATCTGTATTTTCATTTTTCTTTTATTTTCTTCTATACTTAGTTCATTTTCAAATTGTGGTAAGAACACTTAACATGAGATCTACCCTCTGAACAAATTTTTTTTTTTTTTTAAGACAGGGTCTCACTCTGTCGCCCTGGATAGAGTGCAGTGGCTTCATCATAGCTCACTGCCACTTGTAACTCCTGGGCTTAAGCGATCCTCCCATTTTAGCCTCCCGAGTAGCTGGGACTACAGGCGCTCACCACCACGCCTGCCTAATTTTTCTTTTCTTTTTTTGAGACATAGTGATCTCACTCTGTTGCCCGGGCTAGAGTGCTGTGACATCAGCCTAGCTCACAGCAACCTTTAACTCCTGGGCTCAAGCGATCCTCCTGCCTCAGCCTCCCGAGTAGCTGGGACTATAGGCATGTGCCACCATGCCCGGCTAATATTTATATATATATTTTTTTTTAGTTGTCCAGCTAATTTCTTTCTATTCTTTTGGTAGAGGCGGGGTCTCGCTCTGGCTCAGGCTGGTCTCGAACTCCTGAGCTCAAGGGATCCTCTCTCCTCAGCATCCCAGAGTGCTGGGATTACAGGCGTGAGCCACTGCACCCAGCCATAATTTTTAAGTGTATTATTCAGTTTTATTAACTAGAGACAATGTTGTATAGCAGATCTCTAGAACCTATTCATCTTGCATAACTGAAACTCCGTATTCATTGGACAGCAACTCCTCATGTCCCCCTCCCTACCTGCCGTTGGCAGCCACCATTATACTTTCTGTTTCTGTGAGTTTGACTGTTTCAGATAATACATTTAAGTGAGATCATACAATACTTGTCCTTCTGCGACTGGCTTGTTTCACTTAGCCTGATATCTTTCAGATTCATTCATGTTGTAGCATTTGTCAGCATTTCCTTCCTTTTTAAGGCTGAGTAATATTCCATTTATAGCTAGACCATACTTTGTTTATCCATCATACGTGGATAGACCAGGAATGGGTTTTAACTTGCGGTGGTGTCGGGTAAAGCCAGACACAAGGGTGTTATGACCTCCATACTAGTTACAGTGCTGGATTTTTAGCTGAGTGATACATGGGATGGGTTCATGGCCCTGCATTTCTCAGGAGGATGTGGTTTAGTCCATCCGGGCTTTGGAGTGGTGTGGAGGGACTTCTGTGGCTTTCTGTGTAGGCACAGGTAGAGCATGGATTTGGGGATGGCAGCTTTCCTGGGTCCTCCCCGGGCACCAGTGGTGCAGAGAGGTGAGAACTCTCCTTGTGTCCCCAAGAATACTGGTGTCTTTGCCAAATCTTCCCATCCACAGACTTGACTGCCCCTCCAGTTCTCCGAGTCCTCTCTTCTGTTTTGGTCTTCCCTACAGTTTGCTAATTTTTCCCCTTTCCCTTCCTTCCTTCTTCCCTCCCTCTTTTCATTTCTTTTTGTTGAGTTTATGCCTTTGTTTTATAATCTTATTCCTATTGTGAATGGGATTCTTTATTCCTTGTATTTTTTTTCTTATTTTTAAAAATCTGGAACTTTTCTTGACTTTCACTGTCTTCCTTACTCAAGGGCCAGGCTAATCTTCCGTTTCTTCCGTTACTTCCAATTTTGGTATTAGTGCTGCCGAAGCAAGTACTCATTGTACTTTCTAAATAGATGATTTTTAAATATTTAATTTATAACTGCTCACTCCATTACCATCGTCTCTTCTTAGTACTAATGGTTTCCAGTTGATTCTCACATGTTTTCCAAGTGCATGATTGTATCAGCTGCAGGTAACGATGCCTTTTGTCTCCTCCATTCCAGTAGTTATTCGTTTTATTTCTGGTTCCTGCTGTTTTGTGTGTGTGGCCCCAGTTGTGTTAAATACTAGTAACATCTTTGATTTGCTCTCACTTTACTGTGAGTGCTTTTGGTGCCTTGCGATTAAATGTGATGCAGAATTTGGGCTTGAGATATTGTTTTGTGTGCTAAATGCTCTCTTTGTATTTCGCTTAGAGTTTTTATTAGGACTGGATGATGGATTTTATTGAATGCCTTTTAGGCATTCTGTTATTACTTTGATTATTGCTTCTCTTTTTACCCAGGAGTCTCCTTCGGGAAATTAAAATATGTGTATATTTGGTCTCCTGGGTATCTTCCATGTCACATGTTTTCTTTGATTCCTTTGATCATTTCATTCATCACTAATTTCATCTAATATGCTTTGCTTTGCTTGTTTCTTTACTTCAACTATTATGTTTTTAATCTTTATTATTATAATTCTCTGATTTCAAATTATTTCTTCTTCATGACTTCTTGTTCTTTCATAGCTATAAAATCATCTTGGATTTCAATGAGAATGCAAATTAGAGATTCTCGAAAATGTCCTATTACTTAGAGTCCTCAGATGGTCCCCCTTTTATGAACGTCTAAAACTTCCCATATAGAGTTAGTGGTTTTTCTGTGTTCGTCCATCCTTACAGAGGGAATCTTGTGTTTGTCTGGACTTGGAAATTGAGAGGGATTCTGTTGGAGAGTGTGTGGATAATAAGTCGTATCTCGTATTCTCAGTTGAAGGAAGGAGGACCTTTTTTTTTTTTTTGCATTAGCCAGGGTGAGAGTAGGGAGGGCACTAAAGCCCGAGGTACAATTTTGCCATTTTTTTCTTTTCTTTCTGTGTATTTTGTTTTTGTTTTTCTTGTTGTTGCTTTGGTGCTTGCCTTGCTATTAGCTGGCCATGGCTTTTGTTGTTGTTGTCAGCCAGCCATGGCTATTTCCTTGGTGGGGCCTTCAGTGAGTGCAGGCAAGGAGAAAGGAGTGCTGGAATGCTTCCTAAAGGTGCTCTTGGCAGAGGGCTCAACCTAGAAGTCCCCTGCCCCCTTTTTTATGATGATGTTTTGTAATATGCCCATTGATACCCTAAAATGAAATTCATCGATCCATATACGGTACTGAAAAAAATCAATATAGCATCCTATGTATGACATGGAGTAGAAATAAAAGGCAAACCATTTCTGATTAAGTAACATTTTAGTACGTAGATGTTGGAACCTGATTCCACTGGAAGACAGGCAGAGGCTTGCCATGTCAGTGGAGATCACTGTCAGCACGGACCCTACAGATGAGGCTGACTTGGGTTCCATGTTAAGAATTCAAACACTGCGGCAGTGTTGACACTGGTGACTTTCTGAAATGCTGACGACTCAGGGCAAGCTTTTGAATAAAGCAGAGTACTATCTTTCCTTGATTCACATGTTTCGTTGGCCTTCCTAGAAAATTCAGTGTATGATAATAATGCTGTGTAAGACTGTTTTGTGTTTCTGTGTAAAACAGAGTTTGGTTTGGGCGTAGGTAATTATAAATAGTGTTCTCACCTTCATCAGCGCTGCCCTATCGCAGGAGAGGAGAGTGGGAGGTAGCAAGCCGGCACACCCCTCCCATTCGCAAGGCTCGGGTGAGAAGACAGATAGAGGCTCATCGTGTATTCGAAATGTCCTGATCAGTATTAAATACTCTAGTAAAGGACATCAAGTTTCAAGGATTTCAGATGACCCTATTAGGTTGTAGATTTGATGAAAATAATTGTCTCACTCACTTTCATTGTTTTTATCAGTAATGAGTAAATTTTGTGTGGCATTTTTTTTTCTTCTTTCTTCTCAGTTTTTTCCTCTGAATTCTACTTTAGTATTTTTTTGTTTTTTGTTTTTTGAGACAGGGTCACGCTTTGTCACCTGGGCTGGAGTGCAGTGGCACAATCATAGCTCACACGAACCTCAAACTTCTGCGCTCAAACAATCCACCTGCCTCAGCTTCTTGAGTAGGTGGGACTACAGGTGTGCGCCACCACTCCCAGATAATTTAAATTTTTTTCTTGTAGATATGGGGTCTTGCTATTTTGCCCAGGCTGGTCTTAAACTCCTGGCCTAAAGCCATCCTCCCACCTTGGTATCCCAAAGTGCTAGGATTACAAGGTGTGAGCCACCACACCTGGCCAGTATTTTCTTATTTCTATCACTTTGCAATTTGTAATTCACTTGTAAAATAATTATAATGGTATTCAACTGTAATTTTAAATAAATTTTCTCCAAAATGTAAATTAAAGTCAATATAAAGGTTGAAATGTATATATGTTTTTAAATTAAATGTATTTCATATGTTTTTTATTTTGCAATAATCATAGATTATGCAGTTGTAAGAAATAATACAGATAGATCCCCTGTACCCTTTACCCAGTTTCCCCCAATGGTAACATCTTATAAAATAATAGTATAATATCACAACAAGGATATTAGCATTGATACAGAGAGCTTTCAAAGAGAATTTCCATCACTACAAGGGTTCCTCTTGTTACCCCTTTATACTTCCCTCCCCCCACCCTCTTTTAAACCTTGGCAATCACAATAATTTGTTTTTCATTTCTGTGACTTTGTTATTTCAAGAATGTTATATAAATGTAATTCTACCTTATTCTAGTTTCTCTGGGATTTTTCTGAGAAATTTTCCTCTATTCTAGTCTTTATTATGAATGGGTGTTGAATTTTGTCAAATGTTTTTTCCGTATTGATAAATGTGATCATGTCATTTTTATTTTCTTAGCCTGTTCATGTGGTAGATTACAAATTGTGAATTACAAATTGCAAAAAGTGAATTACAAATTGCAAAGTGATAGAAATAAGAAAATACTTGCCAGGTGTGGTGGCTCACACCTTGTAATCCTAGCACTTTGGGATACCAAGGTGGGAGGATGGCTTTAGGCCAGGAGTTTAAGACCAGCCTGGGCAAAAAAGCAAGACCCCATCTCTACAAGAAAAAATCGATTAATCGATTTTTAAGATCTTGAACCTCTCTTGCAACCCTAAATTCCACTTGGTCATGATATATAATTATTTTTATATATTACTAAATTCTATTTGCTAATATTTTGTTCAGGATTTTTTCATCTGTATTCAATGAGGGTCTGTCATTTTCGTTTTTTGTACTGTCTTTGTCTAGTTTTGGTATCAGGATAATACTGCTTCATAAAGTAACTTGGGAAGCATTCCTAACTCTTAGTTTTTCTGGCAGAAAGTATGTAGAGTTGTGTTAATTCTTCATTAAGCATTTGATAGAATTCTCCAGTGAAACTTTCCATGCTTAGGGAATCTTTTCTTTTGGGGTGGGGGAGTCAATTAAGCTAGATGCTAGTACCCCAGGCTTCATTATGGAAGAGGAGCAAAAGGGAAAGAATTGTGGGTCCCACTATAGAGCTAGTTTTACATTCCAGAAGAAAGTTCTGCTTTTCTGGTTCTGCGTAATCATTATGTTGGATGAGAGGGAAACTAGAGGTCTTCCACTGAATTCATTGGAATATTAAAGTTCCAGCCCTTGAACTTGGCCATGACCTTCTGAAATGTTCAAGTCCCTCAGTGGAAAACATGACTAGATCTCTTATGCTGCTTTTCCTGGCTGCTGACAACAGTAGATTCTCAGTGCTATGTTCTCTCTTCCTGAAAGTTTGTGTGTGTTACTGGCTTTGCTGTTGAATTGTCTTTGCATATTGATTTACACTTCAAAAATTAGTTTAATATGTGGAAAGTACTTTTCCTAAGCAAACTACAGTACAAATGGTCAGAGTAGTAGTAGATACTATTGCCACCTTCCCTTCCTCCCACCAGCAGTGGAGTCTTACTGAGATTTTCTTAACACTGTTTGGATAAGATATTTATTCTTATTTGATTAATCCCCAATGGCAGCCCAGTTGTAGTTACTTTATGCTGTGGATATTAGTTTTGGAACATCAAGCCAAGAGATTCATAATAAATGAAATCAACGTATATTAATCATCTACGTGCAGGATATCACATTAGGAACCGTGTTGGGGGAGCAGAAGGCAAGATGATCAGGGGGGCAATGAGAAGAGTCATGTGTGAGAGAGGGCGTAGGCCTGCCTTGTTCTGTTCTCTCAGCCTCATTCTGGCCATGAGACCTTACTCAAATTAACCCACCACCACTCTCACTCCTCCTACTGGGAGTAGCCAAGTCTATGGACTTTGGAAGCAGCTAGAAGGGGTCTAAAGTGCACACAGTTGGGCTTACTCTCGGAGATTTTTCCTAGTTAATCCATCCTGGCTCTTGGTGATCACTATGTCTCTTTGCAAATCATTCTTTTAAAAATCTGTGATATTAAACTCCAGTCTTTGATCAGGTAAATAGTTTCTAAATTTTAATCATTTTTAAAGCAGGTAATGTAGTTTACATAGTTCAAAGTGTACAGTCTTGCCCTTGCCCCTTTGCCCAGCTACCAAGTTCGCTAGTGTAGCAACCTGGCCTCCCTCTGGAGCTATCCAGGGTGTGGGAAAGCAAACGTATATCCTCTGTCCTCTCTGTCCAAAAATGGTAGCATAAATGGACACAGCGTTCTACCCTTGTGCTTTTTCTCTTAACAGTGTATTTTGGGGATTGTTCCCTATCATTCCATAAAAAACCTTCTCGCTCTGGGCCCCCTCTCCCTGGCACTTGTTTCATGATTTCTCAGTGGTTATTGACAGCAGTTCATGGCCTCATTCACAAGTTATCTCAGGTTTTGGGGTTGTAATTTCCTTGGGCCAGGAAATTTAAACTTATTAAATGGTTTTCTTGGGCTTTAGTTTCCTGTCACTAAGGTTTGATCTACACTTTGCAAATGTGTGCCCCATTTTGGAGCACTTGTGCCCAAGAGAAGACTGAAATACAATCACAGCTGAAAGAGCATCCAGGTAGCTTTTGCCTTTACCTTTGCAAACAACTGCAGCTCCTTTTTACGGTTAGCTTTCCAGACCAATTTCTTACAGGTTTCTGCCAACATCCTATTTATCCAAGACTGTGTGCCCATTTTTCAGTTTTCATACATGCCCTCATGTTTACCTGAGCACGTTGGGAGCAGCCTGTGCAGTTACAGTGGTTTCTTAAGAACCTACCCCTGTCTTCAATCCGAATTGGTTACTCATTAGAAGTCAGAATCACAATTCTGGGATTTTCTAACCTCCTCATAGAAGCGCCCTGTGTGATTTTAGACAAGCTGCTAGCCTTTCGGAGCTAGCTTGCTTATCTGTGAGATGGATTTAATCATACCCATCACAGACAATGTGTGACAGTTAAATAAAATGATATATTGAGGAACCAAGACCAGAACCTGAAATATAGATATTTGTATTAACTATGATTTTCCCCTCAAACCATCTTCCTTAGCAGAATCTCCTATTTAGGAATTATGATTAAAAAAACAAAGACAGAAACAAAATAAAAAATATTCACTTATTTAGACTGTGGGACATCTTGCCCAGACTCTTCATGCTTTGCTTTTTTTTTCTTAAAGACATTTTCTTACAATTTTTATTTTGTTAGAGCAGTTTTAGGTTCACAGCAAAATTATGGGGAAGGTACAGACTCCTCCCCTGCGCCTCCTGCCCCACATGGGCACAGCCTCCCCACTGCCCACACTGCCCAGCGGAGCAGTGCGTTCCTGCGGTGGGCGGACCTCCGCTGACACCTCCTGATCACCCAGAGGCCGCAGTTGACATCAGGGTTCACTCTTGGTGCTGTGCATTCTAAGGGTTTTAACAAATGTATGAAGACATGTGCCCATTATTTTAGTATCATATGGAGCCGTTTTACTACTCTGAAAAATCCTCTGTGTTCTGCCTGTTCATCTCTTCCTCTTCCCTAACTCCTGAGAATCACTGATTTTTTACTTTTCCATAGTTTTTACTTCTCCAGAATGTCCTATAGTTGGAATCATATATTAATAGTATGTAACTTTTTCAGATTGGCTACTTTCACTTAGTAATATGCATTTAAATTTCCTCCATGTCTCTTCATAGCTTACTAGCTCATTTATTTTTGCCACTAAATAATAGTTCATTGCATAGATATACCACAGTTCATTTATCCATTCACCTAGTGAAGAACATCTTGGTTGCCTTGAAGTTTTTGGCAATTATAAATAAAGCTACTACAAATAATCATGTTTAGGCTTTTACATGGACATAAGTTTTTAATTCCTTTGGCTAAATACCAAGGATCACAATTGCTGCAGTGTATGGCAAGAGTGTGTTTAGTTTTATAAGAAACTGCCAAATTGTCATCCAAAATCACTATATCACTTTGCATTCTTACCAGCAATGAATAAGAGTTCCTATAGTTCCACATCCTTGTCAGCATTTAGTGTTTTCAGTGTTCTGAAATACGGTTGTTCTAACATATATATAGTGGTATTTCATTGTTTTAATTTGCATTTCTCTAGTGATGGGACGTGGAACATCTGTTTTTTGTCCTTAAATTTTATTTATTTTTTTATTTAAACAGATTTAGGAGATATAAGTGGTTTTTTGTTACATGATTGAATTGCATAGTGGAGAAGTCAAGGTTTTTAATACACCTTAAAAGGTAGGAAGAGAAGCTTACCTTAACCAGAGGTGCCATTTTTCTGATTGGTTTGTGAGGGCCTGTAAATATCTACATATAAATCTGTGTGTATTCTCTTGTGTCATGTTGGGATTTTTAATGTGTTTGTGTATTCTGTTTACATTAAAAGGAAGCAAAAACAAACAAAAAATAGCATACAATGAATAGTGTACATTGTACCCAATAGGAAATTTTTCATTATGCATTCCTCTCGTATCCTCCCCCTTATGAGTCTCCAATGTCCATTACGTCACTCTATATGCCCATGCATACCCATTGATTAGCTCCTACTTATAAGTGAGAGCGTGTGGTATTTGTTTTTTTGTTCCTGGGTTACTTTCTTTAAAACAGTGGCCTCCAGTTCCATCCAAGTTAATGTAAAAGACATTATTTCATTCTTTTTGATGGCTGACTAGTATTCTATGGTGTGTGTGTAAATGTGTGCATATATATACACACACATGTGTTTCACATTTTAATTATCCACCAATTGTGAATTGTATGATAGTAAACATACTAATGTGGTGGGCTTTTTTTAATAAAATGACTTCTTTTCCTGTGGGTAGATCCCCAGTAGTGGGATTGCTAGATCCAATGTTAGATCTACTTTTAGTCCTCTCAAAAATCTCCATACTGTTTTCCATAGAGGTTGTACTAATTTACATTCCCACTAATAGTGTATAAATGTTCCATCTTTACTATAGGGACACCAGCATCTATGTTTTCTGACTTTTGGATAATGGCCATTATGAAAAGGTAAGGTAATATTTCAAGGTGGTTTTGATTTACATTTTCCTAATGATTAGTAAAACATATCTTTTCATATGTTTGTTGGCCATTTGTATCTCTTCTTTTGAAAAATGTCTGCTCATGTTTTTTGCCCACATTTTAATGGGGTTATTTGTTTTATCCTTGCTGATTTGTTTTAGTTTTTTATAGATTCTGGTTATTAGTCCTTTGTCAGATGTATAGCTTACAAATATTTTCTCTCATTCTGTAGGTTGTCTATTTACTCTATTAATTATATCTTTTGCCATGCAGGAGCTTTTTAGTTTAATTAAGTCCCATTTATTTGTTTTTATTTTTGTTGTATTTGCTTTTGGGGGTCTCAGTCATAAATTCTTTGCCTAGGACAGTGTCAAGGGTAGTTTTACCTAGGTTTTCTTCTAATAATTTTATGGTTACATTTAAGTCTTTAATCCATCTTGGGTTAATTTCTGTGTATGGTGAGAGAGATCCAATTTCATTCTGCTTGCAGATATCTAATTTCCCAATCACTATTTATTGAATAGGGTTTCCTTTCCCTGTGTATGCTTTTGCCTGCCAAATCAAGGATCAGTTGGTTGTAGGTATTTGACTTTATTGCAAGGTCTCTATTCTGTTCCATTGGTCTTTGTGTCCACTTTTATATTAATATCATGTTGTTTGGGTTACTACAGCCTTAAAGTATAATTGAAGTTGGCTAATATGATATCTTGAGATTTGTTCTTTTTGCTTAGGATTGCTTTGGCTATACATACTCTTTTCACATGAATTTTAGGATTTTTTCTGATGCTATGAAAAAATGACATTGGTATTATATTTTTATAGGAATTGCATTGAATCTGTAGATTACTTTGGTCAGTATGGATATTTTAACGATATCAATTCTTCCAATACCTGAAAATGGAATGATTTTCCATTTGCTTATGTCATCTATGATTTCTTTCATCAGTGTTTTGTAGTTCTCCTTGTAGAGATCTTTTACCTCCTTCATTAAGTATATTTCAAAGATATTCTAAAGTATTTCTTTCTTTTTTTTTTTTTTTTGGAAGCTATTGTAAATGGGATTGAGAACTTGATTTGATTCTCAGGTTTGTTGTTATTAGTGTATAGAAATGCTACTGATTTGTGCACATTGATTTTATAACCAGAGACTTTACTGAATTCATATATCAATTCTAGGAGTCTTTTGGAGGAGTCTTTAGGGTTTTTGAGGTTTAAGAATGTATCATGGCAAACAGGGATAGTTTGATTTTCTTTTTTCAAATTTGGATGCCCTTTATTTCTTTCTCTTGCCTGTCTAGAACTTTCACTATTATGTTGAAAAAAAGTGGTGAGAGTAGCCATCCTTGTCTTGCTCCAGTTCTTAAAAGGAATGCTTTCAACTTTTCCACATTCAGTACGATGTTGGCTATGGGTTTGTCATATACGGCTTTTATTATTTTGAGGTATATTCCTTCTAGGCCTAGTTTGTTAAGAATTTTTATCATGAAATGGTGCTGGATTTTATCAAATGCTTTTTCTGCATCTAATGAGTTAATCGTATGGTTTTTGGTTTTAATTCTGTTTATGTGGGAAATCACATTTATTAATTTGCATATGTTGAACCATCCTTGCATCCCTGAAATGAAACCCATTTGATCATAGCGAATTATTTTTTTGGTGTACTGTTAGATATGGCTTGCTATTATTTTGTTAAGGCTTTTTGCTTCTATGTTCATGAGGAATATTGCTCTATACTTTTCTTTTCTCATTATGTCATTTCCTGGCTGTTGTATCAGGCTGATATTGGCTTCATAGAATGAGTTGGGGAGGATTCTCTCCTCCTAAATGTTATGGAACAATTTCATTAAGATAGGTATCAGTTTTTCTTTATAGAAATACTAGAATTCGACTATTAATCTGTCTCATCTGGGTCTTTTTGTTGTTGTTGTTGAGAGGTTTTTTTGATTACTGATTTAATCTCACTACTCATTATTAGCCTGTTCAGTATTTCTATATCTTCCTGATTCAAGCTTAGGAAGTCATGTGTTCCACCAAATTTATCCATTTCCTCTAGAATTTCTGGGTTTTATGCATAGAGGTGTTCATAATAGCCTCAGATTGTCTTTTGTATTGCTATAATATACGTTGTAATGTCTCCTTTTCTATTTCTGATTGAGATTATTTGAATCCTGTCTCTTCATGGTCAATGTAGCCAATGGTATGTCAATTCTGTTTATCTTTGCAAAGAACCAACTCTTTTCCATTGGTCTTTTATATATTTTTTTGTTTGTTTCCATTTCATTAAGTTAAGCTTTGATCTTTGTTATTTCTTATCTTCTGTTAGATTTGAGTTTGGTTTGTTCTTCTTTTTCTAGTTTCCTGAAGTGTGACATTACATAATTAATTTGTGTTCTTTCTGTGTTTTTTTCCCTTTTATTTCATCATATAATGGGGGTACAAATATTGTTAGGGTTGCATACATTGCCCCTACCACCCCTCCCCCCCACATGCCAGAGCTTCAAGCGAGTCCAATCCCCAGGTGGCGCACACGGCACACATTATGTAACTCTACACTTTCTCCTCTCTCCTGCCTGCCCTCCATCCAACAGAAGATATATATATATTTTTTACATTTTGGATACAGTGTGTATCTTTGCCTCTCCCTAAGAAGGGTTAGAGGTATGCCCTTCCCCCCGACAATGCTCACCACATCCCTATGATGTGGGTCTTGTCCCCCCCAACCCTGGTGAACACTACCACCCTT
>CAUYPO010065423.1:0-21261 GCA_963574435.1 Cheirogaleus major
CATATGCCTGTAGTCTCAGCTGCTTGGGAGGCTGAGGCAGAAGGATTGCTTGAGCCCAGGAGCTTGAGGTTGCTGTGAGCTAGGCTGACGCCACAGCACTCACCCTAGCCTGGGCAACAAAGTAAGACTCTGTCTCAAAAAAAAAAAAGATGCTGGCCAATTCAGTTCCTGGTGAGGGGCTCTATTCCTGACTTGCAAACAGACTTCTTCACACTATGTCCTCACATGGCCTTTACTTAGTGTTTGTGCTCAGAAAAAGAGAGGAATCAATCTCTTCTTCTTATATGACCACCAATTCTATCAGATTAAAGCCCTCACCTCACCCTTATGCACTCATTTAACCTCAGTTACCTCTTAAAAGTCCTATTTCTAAATAAGTCACATTGGAAGTTAAAGCTTCATTGTAAGAATTTTGGGCAACACAAGGGTCCATACCATAATCCTTTGAGTTCATTACTGAAAAAAAAGGGCACAATCTCAAGTGGTAGCCATACACTCCCATACATAGAATGAAGCAGATTGCCAACCAAAGAAGAACTAAGACATTAGAACTGTGGACCAAACTCTTTGAGGAAGATACACATGGATGGTAATATTGACAGTGGTGGATGTTCCATGACCACTTAGAGTTCCCAACAGTTTGGTAATTGGCAGTCAGCAATTTTCCAGGAAGAAGCAGAGATGTCCACGTTTTAAATGTGGGATGGATTAGAAGTGTAGCAGGAATTTGCTACAATGTGACTATATCAACTCCTCCTATAGGAGTGTTCAGTAATACAGGAACTATAAAAGATGGAAAACAAAGAGATATGTAAAACTTTATATGTGGGAGGGAGTTGTAATGATAATAAAGTTAAGAAAAAAACACCATGTCCTTTTTTTCTTTCCTTAAAATAATGTAGTAGAGAAGAAATCTGCTTACAAATTAATGTTTGAAAATTTGCATTCTTAATAACCGCCCCCTTCTTTGGGCATTATTGATTCTACACTTTGTGATTTGTGCAATCTAATAATATTTTAGTGATGTATATAGCAAAAAGTTCAGATGTGCAAGAAATTCCTGAACAAAACAATAAAATTATTTAACTGAGAAATGAAACATCATTTGAAAAATGTATAAACGGCTATCCATTTCTTCTTGAAAGACAAATGAGTATCATGAGGCTGAGCACATATACATATAAAGTTCTGAGTATAAATGTTTTAGTTAAGTGTGCAAAATTTTTTCATTTCCAGAGTACCTAGATTTTTGAAGTTAACCTGTATGTTTTAATAATTACTTATCACAGATACAATTTCATTCAGGGGAAGATAAACTTCTTCTGAGATATAAGAAGGAAGGGGCTGGTGTTGTATATACATAGAGATAAAATAATTATAAAAATATATATAAGAAATGAGTTTCACAAAAGGAAACTGTAGGCAATAAAAGGAGCATTAGACAGACATAAATGAATAACAAGAACCAATATGCTTGTGGTAGGTTGTGTCTAAGGTGACACTCAGTAATGCCAACATCTTGGTATTCATAGCCTTATGTGATTCTCTCTCCTTGAATAACTTTCTTATAACCAGTAGAATACCTCGATGTTTAGAAAAAAATATCACTTAGATGTTAGATTATAAGAGACTGACTTCTGCTTGCTGGCATACATTCTCCCTCGCTGGCTTTCACACAAAAAAGTTGTTGTTTGGGAAACTCCAAGTGACAAGAAACTGAAGGTTGTGTAAGGCCTCCAGCCAGTTTGAAACTGATGGTCTCAGTCCAAGTATTCAAAGGGGAACCAAAACCCACCCAAAACTATGTAAATGAATTGGAATTAACTCCTTACCCTGCTGAGTCTTCAGATGAGACCCCATCCCTTGGTAGCACCTTGATTGCAACCTAATGATAGACACTGAAGTGGAGGACCAGGCTCAGCTGTCACTGGGTTCCTGACTCACAGAAACTGTGAGATAATACATCTGTGTTACTCTAAGCCAGCAAATTTGTGGTATTCTGTTACATAGCAATAGATAATTAATAAAATACCTTTCTCAACTAATGATAGATCAAGGCAAAAATTCAATAAGAATACAGAAAGGATAAGCAATACAGTATAAAAGGTATATTTCATGAATAGTATATTTTTATGTGTCAACTTGACCTGGCTACAGTTCTCAGTCATTCAATCAAACACTGGTATAGTATAGGGACTGCTGTATTTTGTTAAAGTAATTAAAGTCCATAATCGATTGACTTTAAATAAGGGGGACATACTGTATATTCTGTGTGACCCAAATCAATCCATTGAAAAGTCTTAAGGGTAGACTTGAGGCTTTCCTGAAGAAGATATTCTGCCTATGAATAGCAGCTTTAGTTTGTGCACAAGGATTTCAGCCTGGCTTTCCCGAAAGCCTGTCCTGTAGAATTGGACTTGCCTAGCCATCCCACACAATCATGTAAATTAATCTCTGCATTAAATCTCTTAATCTATGTCACCCACTAGCAGTGTTTCTCTGGAAGAAAGTTGACTGATTCAAATTTTGGTACTGGAAGTAGTTCTCAAAGAACGGAATCTTAAGGATCAATTTTCTAAATTAGTTCCATGTTTTCTGAAATTGTCTTTCTGAAATAGTTATATTTATAGGCATCAATGACTCTATTTCTGGTAGTAAAGGCAGCACTGGTTGGCCATGGCACGATCTAATAACAGAGATATGCAAAATGTCACCATTGCTTATTCCTAAGCAAATGTCTATAGAAGGCAAAGTTCTGGATGACTATGTACTTGATACATTTCAACATTTTATTCTAACTAAGGAGTATAATGGAATTGGCTGGTAACTCATAACTGCTCTGGAGAAAGTGGATAAAGAAAACTATGGCCTCAGGGCTTCCAATTCCCAGCTTAAGCTCTGCATTAATGACATGAAACTTCTATATGAGGTTCTAAAGAAACTTATATTATTTCCTATAGCACAGAAACAAGATTGAAAACCAAACCCACAGACGTCCTGCAAATGGTCAATAGAGGTACTTACTAAACTTTTTTTTTTTTATCAATAATAGAAACTTTAGTTTCCTTGTAGATGAAAAAATTTACCAAATCTCTGAAAAATAATAGTAATTAAATGTTTACATATGAGTATATGTAGGACTCAATTAAACCAGTGTTCAAAGGAAACTTCATAACATCAAAGACATACATTAATAAAAAAATTATACATGAAAATAAGATACAATGTAAGAAAAATAAATAAAAAATAAAAGGAATTCAGAAAGTAATATGGATATAAACAAGAATTAATAAGTTTTAACAAAATATGGTAGAACTAAATAAAAGCTAGCTTTTTGAGAAAATTAAAGTGGTATAATTTAAAAGAAACCTCACAATTACACAAATAACATATGACACAAATGCAGAGTCACTATTAAAACAATGAAAAATTTAAAAATATATAAGCACTTGATTTGTATAATTTTGTTATTACTTTGCAATAAATTTGATAAAGATAAATGCCAAGGACAGTTCTATAAAAGTACATATTTTACTCAAAATGATAGAGAAATTGATATTCTAAATAAAACTATTTCCATAGAAGATGCACAAAAAACTGTCAGTGCTTTCTTGATAAAGAAGTAACAGCTCAATATGGCCTCACATCTGCATGAAAAATGTGCTAAATATTCAAAGATCAGATAACCAACCCTAAGGCTTCTTAACCTTTCCAGAGCACAAAAAATAAAGAAGAAAAGTTACAAATTATTTTTGTAAAATATCAATGACATTGGCATAAATCACAATAAATGTGATATAAAAAGAAAAGTATAAAACCAATTCTATTTTAGAATATTCTCTAAAAGCTTCAATAGAATATAAGCAAATACAATAAAACAGTACATTTAAAGAAATATTACATGTTTCACTAAGTTATGGTAGTCACATAAATCCCCTTCTCAAAACAAAACCATACTGCTCCAAAAGAAAGAAAGAAAAAAATAGCTATAGGTCAAAGTTAGACTCACATACATATAGTCAACAGAATTTCATCAAAAGTATCAAAACATTTAAATGGGAAAACTGTCTCAGTAAATTGTTTTGAAATTGTGGAATTTTATATTGAAAGAAAAATGAACTCTGGTACTTACCTCACAATATATACAAACAATTAAATAAAAATAAATAATGGGTGAACGTATATGAACTAAAATCATAAAAGTTTTACAAAAAACATAGAAGAAAATATTTGCAACATTGATATAGAAAAATAATTCTTAGTGGCAATGTGCAAAAAGAAGTAAATAAAAGCATATAAATTAAAACTTATAAAAATTAATTTTTTCCTTCAAATACATGATTTATGTGAGAGACTAGGAGAAAATATTTGTGATGTACCTGACTGATAAAGGACTTATATTAAGAATATTGAAAGAATACTTACAACTCAATTACAAGAAGATAAATAACTTATTTAGATAATTAATAAAAAGCATGAATGAATGTTTCCCAAAATAAGATGTTCAAAGGCCAATAATCAGATAGCAAAATAGGCAGCATTTTTAGTCACCAGGGAAATGCAAGTAAAAACCCAACTGAGATGCCAAATTAAAATGTGTAAAAATAAAAATGCGGGCAATAACAAGTGTTGGTGAGGATAAAGAACAACTGCAACTCTCATACATAATCTCTGTAGGAAATGTTTTGTCAGTTGCTCACAAATAACGCATAAATTTACCATACACATACTCAGTTCATCCAAAGGCAATGAAAATGTGTGTACACAAAGAATTGTACGTGAATGTTCATAGTAGATTTATTCAATATAGCCCCACACCATATATAAACCAAATGCCCATGAATATGAGAATTGATAACAAAGTATAGTTTATTTGTAATAAGTGAAATATTAATCATAAAAAGGAAATAGCTCTGGATAAATGCAGCACCATCTACTAAAGCAGTATTATGCTGAATGACAGTAGAGTGTATTCTCTATTTTTCCATCACATAAAATTCTAGAAATTTCAAACTGTACTCTACTAACAGAAAGAAATCAGTGTTTTCCTCAGGCCAGGAATGAGTATAGGCATGACTGCAAAGGCTCATAAAGAAACTTTTAGAGTTCATGGGGAATTTTCTGTCTGGATTGTCACAGTAGATATATGGGTTTATGCATTTATTGAAAATCATCAAATAATATGGTATAAAGACAGTTTATTGCATGGAAATTATACCTCTGTAAAGTGTATTAAAACTAAAATGCAAAAGGAGTCACTCTTACTTCTATTCCTTGGTTTCCAGAACTGCATATTCTAGTAATAAGGGAAAGACATCTATTTGTTATAACATCTATTTGTTATAGGCTCAAAACATATTTTAGGTCCTATAAGATACGACTATAGAATTTTTTCTCTTGTCTCTGTGCACCACAGCTAATTTTTGGTAATGCATACCATTATGTTGTTTCATCGGGAAAGTTGAATCCATAGGCAGAAGTCCAATGCAGTCCTTGTTTTGGTATAAAATGCATTATTTTTTAAAAAGCAATCTTGTTGTGCATAGTAAGAGAGTATGTAAGTCATCCCAAGAGTCAACAGATTGTGATGCTGCCAGCAACACTTTGGACAGGAAAACCAAATCCATTCCCTGAATACTTGTCTATTTCAGTGAAAATAAATTGTTGTTTCTCTATAATGGAAGGATTCCAATGTAATCAACCTGATACCAGATGGATAGCTGCTTCCCCCAAGAGAATAATATAAGGGACTCAGCATTGGTTTATAATGTTGGAAGGGCACCATTTAGCACTGTTGATGGCCAAACCAGTCATAGGAGTAATCCATATTATTGAGTTTAAGCACAGCTTCCATCCCTACCCCATGTCTATTTGGTATATAGGTCCCTTGAGCAAATACAGGGTGGCTGGGGAAGGAGGCTTGCTAGACATCCAGAGAAAATCATATTAGGCACCTGACACTCCTCTGCAGTGCATGTCTTTGCATGAGCATTCACACAGGGAATAGATATTGTCACCATGTTTGCTCATTTTGAGAATTTCATCTACGTAACTTTTCTCCAGAGATTTTTTGTCATATATATTCCAGTGTTGTTCCTTTTGTGCCCTTAGTTATCCATTAAAATTTTTGGCTACTGCCTATAACTTAGAGTAGGTCCAAATCTCTGGTCATATTTTGTTGCAGGCAATGTGGACAAACAATAATACTGCTTGATGTTTTGCCCACTGGAAACATTTCCCATGGCTGATTTATTATAGAGACACTCTTGATTGGGACTGTAATAGTATCAGAGGGAGCAACTAACAAAAGAATGCAATTGGAAGTAAGAATGATTATAAAGGTAAAGATATCTCTATTTGCCATAGAGATAATAATGTTATTGTGTATCTGGAGAACTTAATAAACAGTGGAGAAAGTACTGAAAACTATAGCATGATATAATATTAGCATACTTGGCCAGGCACAATGGCTCATGCCTGTAATCCTAGCACTCTGGGAGGCCGAAGTGGAGGGGATTGCTTGAAGTCAGAAGTTCAAGACCCGTCTGACCAAAAGTGAGACCCCGTCTCTACTAAGAATAGAAAAAAATTAGCTGGCCATGGTGGCAAGCATCTATAGTCCCAGCTACTCACTCAGGAGGCTGAGCAGGAAGATTGCTTGGGCACAAGAGTTTGAAGTTGCTGTGAGCTAGGCTGACTCCATGGCATTCTACCCAGGACAACAAAGTGAGACTCTGTCTCAAAAAAAATAAAAAATAAAAAATAAAAAAATTTGCATAGAGAACTCAACAGTATACCCAAATAAATATTGTATAGCCAATTAAATGTATAATAAAAGATCACATTTATAATAGCAGCTAAAAAATTAAAATATGTGAGAAAAAAATTAACAAAAAAAGTACAGAAATATGTAAGATGTCATTAGATACATGTAACTAACTCAGGCCAATGATTATGGACAGATGTCACAAGAGTTGCCTCCAGGACAAAGAAGAAATTCTTAATTCCTGGTGCACTTATCTTTGTAATCTCTTAATGAATTGTGATTTCTGAGAGAAAAAGTGCAATTAATAGTGTGAGATTGAAAAATCATTTGAATTATAAAGTATTGCCCACCATTTTGTTATATGTTCACAGTGTGAACATAGTGTCTGGTCATAGTGTCTGGATCCATCCTGTCCAACAGAATTTTTTGCAGTGATAGAATTGTACTATTCTGCACCATCCAGTATGGTAGCCACTCATTTGTCTGGCTATTGAGCGCTTGAAATGTGGCTAGTGTGACTGAGGAACTGAATTTCTTCCTTAATTTAATTTAACTTAATTTACAGAATTTAAAATCAAATGTAAATAGCCATATGTGACTAGTGGATACTCTATAGGATAGTGTAGGACTGGATTGATGATATAAACCAACTGGTATTGCAGTGATATTAAAAGCATAATGATTATTTTCCTATCCCTACCTCATTCTAATGCAAATGAGCCTTTGATATACTTTTTGGCAAGTCTAATTCTTTGTCTGGAAAGCAAAATATTGACTGGGAAACCACTGTAGAGAGAGAGTAGAGATTAGCATGTTTTCTAAATATTTTGCTTGTGCTTTGATAATATTCTATATTGTAGTATGTTGCAAAAATGGATACAATGTTTGCAGCAACTTACGCCAAGTAATGGAGCCTGTTTTGTTTTCCCACATTGACTCTAGTCTTAAGCATCTGACTTGCCTTGTCCAATGGGATGTTAGTAAACATAGTCTAATCAAACCTTAAGAAGAGCTTGTCCATTGGGTCTTGTCCCTTTACTCATCTTGGAATTTTCAACTATGCAGCAGGTTCACTGTGCACTGGTTACCACCTTGTCTGAGTCTGGTGAGACAGACCACCCACACAAGTTAGGTAAAGCAGAGTTATTACTTATAGATAGGCCACAAAAACCAACAGAACCCAAGAATTCATGGTGAGCCAGTACCCCAAGGTTCAAGAAAACTGCCTGGTGTAGATGAAGTCTCATCCATTCACTTGCACAACAGCTGAGGGAGCCTGGAAAGCAGCCTGCCCTGGATTTCTTATCCCTGGACAATGTGACTGCTGAGCTAAAGCATTGAAAGACATCCTGTTTCTAGGGGGGCACTGGAACATAGCCAGGCTGCTCCAGCCAGCTTCTGCTTATCTCAAGATGTTGCCTTCCCAGCACATTCCGTAGCTAATCTTGAGAAATATGAATGAGAAAATAGGAGAACTGGGTTGGTCCAAGGGCATCCAGAGAAATATTTTGCATTAAACCACTATGCAAACCACTCTGTGATAGCCTGATGGAGGATCAGAGACAATGTAGGGCAAGACCCCAGTTATCTTATCTGTCCCAGACAAGGCCATCTCAATCCATCCATTCCTAGCTGACACAACACCTGATTGCTCACAAGTAAATTAGCCAAGGTCATTTGAGCTGGCTGAGAATAACCATCAAACTTATTCCAGAACAAATTTCTAAGCCATGAAATTTGTGAGCTAAGTAAATTATTGTTATTTAAGCTTCTAAGTTTTGGGGTGATCAGTTATGCAGCAAAAGTAACTAATACAAATGCTTACTAACTCTCTGACTCTTTAAAAATGAAAGATTTCATTCCTTTATCTTGCCTAATGACCCTGGCTGGGATTTCCAGTACTATGTTGAATGGAAATTGTAAAAGTAGGCATCATTATCTTGTTCTAGTTCTTAGAGGAAAAGCTTTCAACTTTTCCCCATTCATTGTGATGTTGACTGTGGATTTATCATATATGGGCTTAATTGAGTGGAAATATGTTCCTCCCATACCTAACTTGTTGATAGTTTTTAACATGAAGGGATGTTGAATTATGTCAAATGGGTTCTTGGCATCTAATGAGATGATCATATAGTTTCTGTCCTTAATTCTGTCAGTTCAATACATTTATTAATTTGCATACATTGAACCACCCTTGCATTCCAGGGATAAATCTCACTTGATAATGGTGAATGATCTTTTTAATGTGCTGCTACATTTGGTTTGCTAGTATTTTGTTGAGGATTTTTGAATCTGAGTTTAGCAGGGATATTGTCCTGTAGTTTTTACTTTTTACTATGTCCTCTCCTGGTTTTGGTATCAGGGTAATTCTGGCCTTATAAAATTGAGTTTAGAAGAATTCTTTCCTTTTCAATACTGGAGAATTTGAAAAGAATTTGTATTAGTTCTTTAAATGTTTGGGACAATTCCACAGTGAAGTCATCACGTCCTGGGCCATTTTTATTTTTTTTGATGGGAGAATTTTTATTACAGATTGAGTCTCATTACTCTTAATTGGTCTGTTCAGGTTTTCTATTTCTTCTTTGGTAGGTTGTATGTGTTGATAAATTGTATCCATTTCTGTTGGGTTTTATAATATATTGACATATGGTTGTTCGTAATAATTTCTAATGATCTTTTTTATTTCTGTGGTATCAGTTGTAATGTCTCTTTGTATAAAATAAAAAAATAGACAAATGGATTATCAAACTAAAAAGCTCTGTTCACCAAAGGAAACAGTCAACAGAGTGGAAAGACAACCTGTAGAATGGGAGAAAATACTTGCAAACTATTTATTCAACAATGGAATTAATATTCAGAAGAAAGTCAACTCAATTGTAATAAAACAAATAATCTGATTAAAAGATAGGCAGTCGAGCTGAATAGACATCTCCCAAAAGAAGACATACAAAGGACCCACAGGTATAGGAAGAAATACTCAAAGTCACTAATCAACAGGGAAATACAAATCAAAGCCACAATGAGATATAATTTTCCCTTAGTTAAAATGGCTATTATCAAAAAGACAAAAATTAACAGATTCTGGGAAAGATGAAAGGGGAGCTCTTATATACTGTTGGTGGGAATGTAAATTAATTCAGCCATTATGAAAAACAGTATCGAGGTGCCTCAAAAAGCTAAAAATAAAACAACTGTAGTATCCAGAAATCCCACTACTGAGTATATATCCAATGAAAGGGAAGTCAGTAGGTCAATGTGATATCTGTACTCTTATATTTATTGCAGCACTATTTACAATAGCCAAGATATGGAATCAACTTAAGTGTCCATCAATCAATGAATAGATAAAGAAAATGTGGTGTATATATACAGTGGAATATGATTTAGACATATAAAAGAACACAATTCTTTCATTCACAACATAGGTGAGCTTAGGACATTATGTTCAGTGAAATAAGTTGGCCACAGGAAAAAAAATACCACATGTTTTCTCTAAAAACATTAGAAGCTGAAGAAGTTGATCTCATAGAAGTAGCAAGGAGAATTGTGGTTACTAGTAGTGAAAAAGGATAGTGGAGAGAGAGAGATAGCCAAAGATTTATCAATGAATATAAAAGTACAGCTAGATAGGGGGAATAAGTTCTAGTGTTCTACAATACTATAGAATGGTAACAATTAAAAATAATTTACTGTATATTTTCAAATAGCTAGAAGAGTGGATTTTAAATGTTGCCAACACAAAGAAATGATAAATGTTTGAGGTGATGAATATGCTAATTAAACCTATTTGATGGCTACACATTGTATATATGTACTGAAAAATCACACTGTACCCCATAAATATGTATAATCATTATGTATCAATTAAAATTAAGTGTAAATGCTCACAAGATTGATTTCATACACTTATTGGTGAATTAGTAGAACTTCTTATGCCCTGAAGTGAATTACCCTTATTGCTATATGAGCTAAGCTGCATTTCCTGATATAACATCTACTCCCTCCAGATTCTGAAAAACTTTTAGGTTGAGAGTGAGGAGTTAAGAAAATGGAGCAAGTGGGGAAGGGAAATCATGGTTGCTGATCTTTAACATAAGAAGTTTTGCTCATTGAATACATATACTCATGTTGGCAAAAAATAAGTTAATGTTTTATATATTAATTCCTTTGGACTTTATCTGGACATAAATTCACAAGGGTATTTTGTCTTCAAATTTTAATTATACTGAAAATTTGAAAATGAAAAATGGTTAATATTTCAAATGTTTTCAGTGGTATATTATTATTGGCGTTATCTATTCATTGGAAAATAATAATGTCAGTTAATCTCCTTACAAGCTACTGGTATGTTATTTTAGACATAATAATGGAAGTATAGTTGAATATAGAGTAAATTCTTAGCTTAGTGTGGTGGTGTGCCTGAAGTCCCAGCTGAATAGGAGGGAGGATGGCTTGAGCCAAGAGTTGGAGGCTATAGTGAGCTCTGATCATACCTGTAAATAGAATAAACGCTGCACTCCAGCCTAAACAACATAGCGAAACCCTATCACAAAGAAAAGAGTAAATTCTTAGCTTTTGGAGTTAATGTAATAATATACTTTTCCAACATATTTCAGAGCCTTCTGGGGATTTTCTATATTTCCCATCAGGGATCCAAAAAGCAACCCACAGGAACAATGGCTGGTAGCAGGAGAAAAGCGTCAGGATGCTGTGGACTGCCTTTCCTCCTGATTGTTCATCTCATGGGGTGGCCTGCTTAGGACTGCATATGACTGGTAGCTATCTACCTAGTGTGGGGATTGAGTTAAAAGTATATCATCACATTTTTGGCCTACAGTTTAGCCATTATCAGCAATAAATTTAATATTTTTGACCTTTATAATATATTTAATTACCATATTCCCTATCTGTTTCAGAACTTAGGTAGTGTGTTAATTATGTTAAGCTAAGACCAAACATAAACACAAATACACACACATGTTTAACACAAGACAGCAAGTATCAGCTCTTTCTGTAACTAAGGACTCATGATAACTAAGGTTCCACAGTCATGGAACTACATCATCTGGAAATCAAAGCCTCTTTAATCACCATGCTAAGTGAAGAAACAGCTTGAAAGTCAAGCACCTGAAGTGTCACGGTTCAACTATAAAGTTACACAGGTGACTTTCACTCACATTTTATCAGCCAGAATCATCACCTGGCCATTCCCAACTTCAAAGTGGTGGGAGAAGTTCACAGCATCATTCCCAAGAGCTTCCTTCTTTAAAAGATCTTTTCCTTCATGCTTCCTCTAAATTTTCCTAAATCTTCAAAGTATTTAGCAGCCACTGGCTGCAGGGAGGGGTGCCTGTGGACACAAGATAAAATAGATTCTTCCTTTCTGTTTTCCACTGCTAGCGGCACCAATCAGCTCAAGCTGAAATACTTGCTGAGACCAGCTTCCAGTGTTCAGTTCAACTGTGCTGCACCAGTATCAATATCTGGATGGTGAATAATAAGCAGTCTCCAGACTTCTGAATCTGCAACTTTGCAGATGGGAACTTTCTTGGGGTGACTAGCACAGTTTTGCCTGTACCCCAGTCAGTGACCAGGGAGAAAGAACCCTAGGAGTTACTCCATGAAGCCGGCCTTCATTTCACTGTGGGAACTTTATAATTCTGTGATAGTGGCAAGTTGGGTGGAGGTGATGGGTCCACATGATATTTTCTCTCCGCCTACTTGCTCTGCACCCCTCTGTCATCCATCTTTTGGTATGTCCTCTTCTATGTCCCACCAGTTCTAGGTGTGCTTTGTATTCTAGGGCTCACGAAACTCCAAAAGGAAAATGTATTTTTCTCTTTGTTAGAAATGACACTGCTTGAAACATTCCCTCATCACAGAAAAAAAAGAAAAACTGTCTCTTTTACAGAACTCCGTTTTTATTAATATTATTGTCTCCACCTCAGATGAATTCTGAGGAATTTGGTATTTTCTTTCTTGCCTTTGCTATAGTCTGCTGACGCTGCTAAACCTCAAGAGACTAAGATTTCCTATCGTTGATGCATGTATGAAACTCCATATATCTTCCTAAGCATAACATTAGAATAGAAATATTTTTAAAAACTGGAAATGATTTCACTAGACTGTAAATCTATTTCATCTAGGTATTTAAAATGATGATTATGTGTCTCAGTGCATTGTCTGTTAGTGTAAGACTCAAACATTCATTTTTAGAAAGTAGCAAAAATATACAAATTCTACTGCATATAAGGTATTCTGAATTCTGCATTTTTAATGTACAATATTTATATTTTAAAATACCATTAGTGTAAGAAATCTTGAAATATATTTAATCAGTGTGTATATTCATAATTTTGCTGACAATAACTTGATAAATATGTGTCTAAGATAATAGAAAAATGTGTGACAGCCTTTACTCATTTATTTATATAGGACTGGTACAATATTTTGAGGACCAGAATAGTACCATGTGAGTTAAAATGTTACTTAAAAAATTAGAAAGGCTAAAGGTAGTGTAGGAGGGAGAGAAGAGGAAAAAGAGAGAAGAGAAAGAAAGTGAGAGAGAGAAGAAACTAGAGACAGGAAGGAAAGGAAAAAAGCATATATTGAAAGAGAAAAAATAGCTTTATTTTATTACAGTACCCTGATCAAGGGATTGGATCCATTATCATCATTTTACCAGAGAGATTTAGGGAAGTAATTCTGTTTGCTCCACTTGGTGTTTATTAAAGAGGAAAGAAAGTGATCACACACTACTGTCAGCAAAAATTTAATTGTAGTAAAGCAGTGAAGCTTACAAGCATTCATTTTCCTTGGCTAAATTGTCTTCAGACTTGTAAGGGAAATAATCTGAGAGTTTGGTGGAAAGTCTTTGACTGCTTATAAAATAGAGGCTATTTGATTTGTCACAGAGACAGTTCTCATCTTGAATATGATTGCATTTCTTTATGTTTTGATCAGTAAATCTTGAAAGCAGCCCATGTTTCAAAGACCTGTAAAGCTGGGCTTTTGGTGACTATAAATCAGATATGTAGAGTATGGTTCTCATACCAGCATTGTCAGTTTGATTTAAAAATATCTGAAATGTGCTAGTCTACCTTTCCACGAAAATAGAAGATGTAAAAAACTTTCACGACATCTCAACAGAAAAACAGAAAAGGACACATGCCTCCCCGTTTCTGATCCCTACTTCTGCTCCATTTTTTCACAGACAACCCCTACACAAACCGACAACACACATCAACTCTAACACACACATACAAAGGAATGCCTTGTTTTGTGGTTCAATCAAAACATTGACACAAATTAATGGACAACGTAAGCCTGAAAAGTGACTTCTAATTTCGGTGATTTTTTGTTGGCTAACAAACTAGGTAATCTAAGCTAATTTTCTAGGTAACTATATATGTCTTCTAAGACTACTTTTAAAATAGTACCACAAACAAGGGTCATTTAAAGAAAAACATAAATTTATTTTTTTATAGTTTTGAATAGTAGAAGTCCAAAATCAAGGTGTCAGGAGTATCACATGCCCTCTGAGACTTTGGGTAGAATTCTTCTTGCCTCTTCCTAGTTTCTCGTGGTGGTCATCAACCCTTGGTGTTCCTTAGGTAGCTTGTAGCTGCATCACTCCAAACTCAACTTCTGTCCTCACATAGCATTTTTCTCTCATGTGACTATTCCTATCATCTCTCTTCTATGCATGTTTTTCTTTTCCTTTTTCTTAATAAGGACACCAGTTATATTAGATTTAGGGCTCACCCCACTCCAGCGTGACCTTATCTTAAGTAATTGCATCTGCAGCAACCCTATTTCCAAATAAGGTCATAGTCTGAGGTTTTGGGGTTTGGACTTCAACATATTTTTGGGGGGGGCGGGGGACACAATCTATAACAGTAGCTGAAATTATTTCTTAAAGAAAACTACTTCCATTTTAATTGTCATATAAGAAAGCCTTCTAAAATTTATTGGGAACTTTCAATCTTTTTTGGGTATAATTGTTTTAACTACTAGGAAAAATAATACATATTTAACAAAAATTTTTTAAAATATAAAAATGTAGTGAAGAAGGTAATCCCCCGTAATTATTTATTAATTATAATAGTCATATGTTTGTATTTATACAAAAACATAAATACTTCCATTCTTCATTTCCAATAATATATTTAATAGTTGTACGACATTCAATCTGCTAGCTATACCCATAATGTGAATTCACTAGCTGAAAGGTCTTATATTTAAACATTTTTCTATAAATGGATATTTGTTACTTCCAAATATATCCCACTTTAAACACTTTTGTGGTGTCTTTGAGCTTAAAATCTTTGTCCACCTTTTGCAGCATTTCCTTTTGTTTTCTTCTCTCATGGCTTTTCTTCTTCTCTGATATCTAAGATTATAAACCCCTTTTAGTTTCACACTGTCATTTCTGTTTAGGATTTTCTACAGGCTGTTCATCCCCTCTGCCTGGAACAGAGTTTCCTGAAACTTTTCATGGAGCTGATTTTTTATACTCCTTTGGCCTCTTAGTCTGGAGGCAGGCCTTTCCCAGCTCCTTGCAATATGGTGTGCTGGGTCTTGGTACCTTGTATGATATGATAATAAAATCTATAACACAATTTTTTCTCATTTTATTTTTTGTTTTTAATACAGTAAAGGCAGGGTCTATGACTTTCTTATGTACCCAGCATTCCCCAGCACACATAATGTATTTGCTTAATAAATGTACCCCAATAGTCTCTATTTTGAGAATTTCACTATCATCCTTTCAGTTGCCAAACCTGAATCCTAGAAGTCTTCTGTGTTACCCTCCTTAAACCCTTAGGTCAAATACACATGTGCACATGTGGGCGTATGTGTGTGTATACATATAAACATACATATACATATTTCGTTTTTGCCTCTTTAATATGTCTTCAATAGCTAAACTTCTTTACAGTCCTCTAACCGCCTTAAGCCACATTATCACAATCTCTCACTTGATCTACAAAAGTGTTCTCTTAAATGATATCCACTCTCCACAGCTGTCTTGTTACAGCCCATTCTCAGTTATCTCAGGAGATCTTTTAAAACGATTATTTAAATCATGTAATTCTACTGTTAAAAAACTTTCAATGGCTTCTACTGCTTTCAGGATAAATAGAAAATTCTTCACATTACCCATAGGTTTTGACTATAGCAACTGGCTTCCTGTCCAACGAAAGATCATTCTTTTTCTCCTTATCCTTCTCACTTAAGGTGTATGTGCCTTCTTTGAGATCCCCCCACATACTTAATTTTTCTCCTGAAAAGCAATCTTGATACTAGTTGTTTGTATAGCTTTTCAAACATCCAGAACTTCCATATTGTCTTTTTCCTTAAGGAATTGACCCATTGTTTCCTGTATAAGAAACAATTCTACCTGCTCTAACTCCCTACCCATACATAATTTCAACTCTCCTTTAAAATATCAATTATAAGGTAATTATTCAGGAAAATCTTCTGTGACTTTGTGGATTCTATTAGAGTTCAGTGTTTTTGCTCCTAAACACATTGTACTTTTCCTTTATGGCATTTATCATATATATGTACCTATACACACATATATATGATTAATTGACTAATGTTAGATTGCCTCTTAATGTTCAAATATAAGGCATGGAAGATTATCTTTCTAGAGCAAAAAATAAAAGCTCTTAGTTCCCAGTGATGCTTTTAAACAATACTTCAAAGAAAGTACACAGTGTGGTTGTTCCTCAATTTCCAGGTGAGCTCAGAGATGTCACTCATTGATGTTGTTACTTCTGGCCAGAGTCTGGGACAAACATCAACACCTTTACCAGTGTGCTCAAGGACTTGGCATTCAGTCACCATCTTCCACCTGTCTCCATATTTAACCACCACGGGAACAATGCTGGACACAGATGCATTGTTATTTGCATTTGGAAAAACTTCAAACTCATTTACCTTTTTTAAAATTTATTTCAGCATATTATGGGGGTACAAATGTTAAGGTTACATATATTGCCCATGCCCCCCTCCCCTCAAGTCAGAGCTTCAACCATGACCATCCCCCAGACGGTGCACATCTCACTCATTATGTTTGTATATACCCGTCCCCTCCTCACTCCTCCCACCTGCCCGACACCCGATAAATGTTATTCCTATATGTCCACTTAGGTGTTGATCAGTTAAAACCAATTTGCTGGTGAGTACATGTGGTGCTTGTTTTTCCATTCTTGGGATACTTCACTTAGCAGAATGGGCTCCAGCTCTATCCAGGAAAATAGAAGAGGTGCTATATCACCGTTGTTTCTTAAAGCTGAATAGTACTCCTCCATGGTATACATACACCACATTTTATTAATCCACTCATGTATTGATGGGCACTTGGGTTATTTCCACAACTTTGCAATTGTGAATTGTGCTGCTATAAACATTCAAGTCCAGGTGTCTTTTTTGTAGAGTGTCATTTGATCTCTTGGGTAGATGACCAGTAGAAAGCAAACCCATTTAACTTTTCTAGTTATAGGATAGAAATTCACCATCTCCCTCCCCAGTTAAGTGTCATCCTCTCATCCACCATAGCTAGCCTTGCTAATTTCTCTCTCATTTAGCCATTTTGGAACAGAGTTCAGCAGTGGCCTATATTTGAGGAAGGGGAAAGAGAAGGAAACATAAGTAGACTTCTGGGAATCTGAAAACTTGTGATTTCAGCCTTGCAAAATAAGATCTATTGTTACCCTTTAACAAGGAAACCAGAACAATGAAAATCAAGTTTGGGTTTACATCTTAGAAAAAAGTTTTGAGGACATTTATTATTTAAGAGAATAAAATATTTTGGGGAGGTGTCTTTTATGTCATTGATATTTGATTCATGATATATAAATACTCATGGAAACAAGGCAAAAGGCACAAAGGGTCAAATCAATAAAAAAACACCATTTCCCCCACATACTTAATTTTTCTCCCCAAAGTAAACCTTGATACTAATTGTCTGTATAGCTTTTCAAAGATATAAGAATTCTCATTTTAGGGCAGATATTTTTAAAGTACACTGACCTTTACAGAGATTGGAATGGTTTTGCCTCTCTTGACTACAGAGAGGCATCAGAAATTAATATTATCCTTCATATTAGGATCACACATCTTCATTATCTTGTCATTTTTTCCGGCCAAGCATTATCACCATTACCATCTCCCCTAATCCCTGTTTCTGTTGCTACCATTTTCTGAGACTTTTGAGGATGCTGTAGCATAAACCATTTCTCAGTTTCTCAACTTTCCTCATTTCCTGCTTAAAATTCAAGACTCTTTGTTCTGTTAATTTCCTTACTACTTGACCATCTGTTTTCCAGTTTCTAATATTTTGTTGATGCATTACATGCTCCTCTTTCCTCCCTGTCTTCCTAACTTTATGATTCTTTCTTTTAATCCTGCTTTCCTTAATCAGTTCAGTAAAGTTTTAGGATGACTGAAACTATATGCACATATTCAACTTACAATTTTAAGCTAGAGTCTTTCATTGCTTTTAATTTCTTATAGCAGGAGGATCAGTAAATTTTTCTGTAAATGGGCAGATAGTAAATAATTTAGGCTTTTCTGACCAATGAGTGTCTGTCACAACTACTTATTTCTGCCTTTGAGCTTTTAAAACAGCTATAGACAATACATAAATGAATGAGCACAGCTGTGTCCCAACAAAACCTTATTTATAAAAACAGGTGATAGACAAGATTTGGCTAGTGAGTCATAGATTGTTGTTACCTGTCTTATAGCTTAAAGAACTAATCACTAATTATCTCAATAGATACTCCCCCACCGCCACTGCACGCACACATCTTTTTTCCTTAATAGACTATTAAAACTGCATGAAAGTAGGGACTCTCATCTCTCTCTCTCCCCACCTCCCTCACACACACACACACACACACACAATTTTAGTGTTTGGAACCAACAGAATTCACACCTATGTGATCTGCATGTAATGTTATTTCCATATCACTCTTCTTTTATGTAGAGGTTACTCTTTTTCCCATGTTGAATGGACACTTAATGTAGTAATTTGAATCTTCACTCAAGACAGAAACTTTAGAGAGAAACAAGGAGAACAAACTTTAGAGAGAAATTTTAGAGAGAAACAAAGTAAGAAACTTTAGTCTAGGGAGGGGGTGGTGGGGATGAGCAACTTCTTTCTAAATTGAGAACCTCCTTCCCTTGCAGCAGGCTTTATTTTCCTATCTCCGAGGTTGGTACATAAAGATGAAGTGGGAAGAACAGGAGTGGAAATTTCTTATTTGAGTAGACACCTGTTGTAAGGTAGCATTGCACTCTCTAGGCTTGATGGGAGTTTAAAGCTGACTCGTTCCCCTGAGAGTGCTTTTATAGTGCTATTCAGAGGGTTTCCCAGTGAGCCCTTCTGACAATTTCCAGGAATAAAAGGCAATTGATCCTGGTTCCCTCTTGGCTTCTGTCATATTGTTAGTGAACACAGAGCTTCTGACTGCTGAGGATGTATGGGCAAATGGTTTTCTGAGTCATAATATATGACTTTTCAGTTTTTCTTTTGAAGGGCTCTATCTTCACCTGAAACTTCATTTTAGGAATTTTGTTTCCTGTTGTGTCTGTTGTGTCAGTTGAAATTTTAAATTAACCATCATTGCATGTGTGTACGTTTGCACACACACTCACATAGCAAAAAACAAACAAAACAATTGATTTGCAGCAAAATTTTTTTCTTACCCTAGTATCCCAGTAATTTTTACACATTTTGGGGGTTTTGAATCTTTTTTTTCTTTCTGGATTTAAATAATTTGTTCTGTACTCTACCTTTAACTTCATATACATCATGTAAATATTCTCTATTTCCCTTCACTCAAGCTGTTTCATAGCCTGAGGATTTTCATTGGGAGAATAGGCTGTGATTCAGTTTTACATAGTAGGCTTCTCTTTCTGACTTCTGTCTCTTTGAGGGCCACATCTGACAGAAGAGGAATAAGAAAAACAAGAGTGACATGATTGTTCTTAGCTAATGCTATTTGTAATTCTCTTTTGGATATGATCATCCACTATCATGACAGGTACCCACAGGCTATATGTTTTACTGACTCTTTCAGTGCATTTGAGAGCCTCCCCATTCCCACAACTCATCCTACACACCTTTTGTGGAAAGGGCTATGCACTTCTTGTTCACAGTTCTCTTCTAGAGTCTCCTTATCCCAGCAGGAAGATGTCTTAGCCCAGCTACATCTCAGCTTGTTTTGCTTAGTCTGAGAGAAAACTCAGATATATTAGCCATACTGAACTCTATAAATGCAAGCTTCTTCGATGACCACACTTTTCTCCTGGCCATACTATTGTGGGTTGCTTCAGATGGCATCCCACGCTGAGGTTTCTCTTGACAAGAAGGAAACACCCTAATCTTTGTCAGCCAATTCCAAAAAACTCCAGGAACACATTTCATGCTTTCTCAAGAACCATTTTGACTTCTGGTGGAACTATTTGGTGAGCCTTTAACACCCTGCAGCTCAGCAAGTGTCAGCTAGGGAGAGGAAGCAGATTTCCCAATATGTGTAAGTGATGTCCTTGACACCGGCTTCCAGGACCATAGAGTAGAAGACTCACTTCAAGGAGGAAAGGATAAAAAGCCATGAGTCACTGTATTTCTCTTTGCAAAGAACCAACTTTTTATTTCATTGATCCTTTGTGGTGTGTTTTTGTTTTTCATTTCATTTAGTTCTGTTCTGACCTTAGTCATTTCTTTCATTCTACTGGTTTTGAGTTTGGTTTGCTCTTCTTTACTATTTCCTTGAGACTTGTCATTAAATTATTAATTTGTGAACTTTCTGGGTTTTTTGTGTAGGCATTTAAGGATATAAATTTTCCCCTGGGATCACTTTTGCTGGATCCAATAGATCTTGGTAGCTTGAGTTGGCTTTGTAATTCAGTTCGAGGAATCTTTTGATTTCCCTTTTAATTTCATTATTGACACAATAATCAATCATTCAGCAGCAGGTTGTTTAATTTCCATGATTTTGTGTGGAATTGTGTGTTTCTCTTGGAGTTGATTTCTAGTTTTATTCCACTGTGATCTGAGACGATGCATGGTATGATGTCTATTTTTTTTTAAATTTGTTGTGACATGTTTTATGGCCTAAGATATAATCAATTCTGGAGAATCAGCACTTTTGGGGTAAAATGATTTTAAATGTCTGTTAGGGTCATTTGTTCTAGAATCTCACTTAAGTCCAGTGTTTCTTTATTTATTTTCTGCTTGGACAATCTGTCCAGTTCTGTCAGTGGGGTGTTAAAGTCCCTGGCAATTATGATGCTGCTGTTTGTCTCTTTGGTTAGATTTAGTTGGATTTACTTTATGTATCTGGGCACTCCTGTGTTAGGTGCATAAATATTTAGGATTATTATGTCTTCCTGTTAAATTACTCCTCTTACCATTGTATAATGACTAACTTTATCTTTCTTAACTATTGTTGATTTAAAGTCAATTTTTACCTGGT
>CAUYPO010065426.1:0-69841 GCA_963574435.1 Cheirogaleus major
TGTTTTTAATTGTTATATGTAATTGATGGATTGACCTTTTAATTATATAATATCCTTCTTTGTCCCTAGTAACATATTATATCTTTTTTTTTTTTTTTTTTTTTTTTTGAGACAGAGTCTCACTCTGTTGCCCTGGCTAGATTGCCGTGGCATAAGCCTCGCTCACAGCAACCTCAAAATCCTGGGCTCTGGCGATCCTTCTGCCTCAGCCTCCCGAGTAGCTGGGACTACAGGCATGCGCCACCATGCCCGGCTCATTTTTTCTATATTTTAGTTGGCCAATTAATTTCTTTCTATATTTTTACTAGAGATGGGGTCTCGCTCTTGCTCAGGCTGGTTTCGAACTCCTGAGCTCAAACGATCCGCCCACCTCGGCCTCCCAGAGAGCTAGGATTACAGGCGTGAGCCACCGCGCCCGGCCTCATATTATGTCTTAAAGTCTATTTTGTCTTGTTATGCCCATGACCTTCCAGATGCCGGTAATATGTTGGAGGTTTTCAAACCCTCTATGGAAATCTTTTTTTTTTTTTTAAAAGTCTGCAGCACCCAGTATTCCCAGGTGGTCTCCCATTAAAGTACTGACCAGACCTGACACTGCTTAGTTTCTGAGATCAGACAAGATTGGCCACATTCAGGGTAGTATGCCATAGACCCTCCCCATCCTGCATGGAGATCTTGTTTCCCTGCTTTTCGTTTTTAGGTTTTGGTTAGACTCTTATTTGCCCCAGGTGTTGTACACCTCTCAGGCAGCCTCCAACTTAAAGCATTTAACCTGTAATTGTTTTTGATAAACGCCCTCTGGCAAAATGACCCAGTCAGGTTAAATACAGCCTTGCAAGTGGAATCTTTTTGGGAAGCAACAGCCAGGTCAGATAATGACATTTTTAGGGAATGAAGCTTTGAAAGGGTTCCAGCACAGTGCTACCAGCTACCTCTGGTGGTTGTCAGGCTGCACTGGGAATATGGCCTGTTTTCAAGGTTACGTTGGAGCTGGAGAGCAGGGGATGAGACTAGGGCAAGGTAAAATGCTACAAAGCTAGCTGTTCTGAGATTCACCAAGTTTTTTTAAATAAATGTTCTCTGGTTTGCTGCAAGCCTTTGGTTAGTTTCTAGAGTCCTGAAGAATTGATTCTGATAATTTTTGCAAGTTTTTTCATCGCTTTTATGAAGGAGAGAGTTTTCAGATATCCTTTTTTGTTATTTTCTTTTTCTTTTTTTTTTTTGAGACAGTTTCACTCTGTTGCCCGGGCTAGAGTGCTGTGGCATCAGCCTAGCTCACAGCAACCTCAAACTCCTAGGCTCAGGCAATCCTCCTGCCTCAGCCTCCCGAGTAGCTGGGACTACAGGCACATGCCACCATGCCCGGCTAATTTTTTTTCTATATATTTTTAGTCGTCCAGCTAATTTCTTTCTATTTTTAGTAGAGACGGGGTCTCGCTCTTGCTCAGGCTGGTCTTGAGCTCCTGAGCTCAAACGATCCACCCGTCTCGGCCTCCCAGAGTGCTAGGATTACAGGTGCGAGCCACCGTGCCCGGCAGTTTTGTTATTTTCACTGATGTAATTCAGTGTATCACACTTGGTAGAAGTTGGGGACGGCAGCCTTCCCGAATCAGTAGTGCCAAGCTTGTCTAGGAAGTCACTCACTGAGTCAGGAGGAATCAGGTAACACCTGTATTAAATGTAGATACAGAGACGTTAAGCTGTTGCATTTCTCAAAGGAGAAAGGGGAGGAAATCATTCTTTAACTATCTGCACACTAGGTGCGTGTACTGTCTTACTTAAGCCTCACTACAGTCTTAGAGGAAGTGAATTATTGTCGTCATTTTACAGATGAGACTGAAGTGAAAGGGATAAAATGCTAAGTGGCATATCTAGGATTCAGACCTGAAAAGGCCATTCTCTTTCCACCATAATTTCATTTATTGGTTCATTACTGTGTGACTGCTACATTTAATTGTGTTTTCTCATTTCATCATCACTCAACTCTTTTAGGTAGATTTTCTTATCCTCATTTTGTAGAAGAGGAAACTGAGGCTGAGAGGTTAAGCCTCTTACCCAAGTTATGTAAGTAGGACAGAGTCAGTTTGCTGCACTCCTTCACCATACTTTTAGCCAATGTATGGTGCGGCCTCAGCAGGCCTAGGATTACCACACATCCTCTCCTGCTCACCTGCTTCTGGGGACTGGCCTGTGCTATTTCTCAGCTAGGGAGCCCTTTGTCTGGTGTCTGAAGTCCTAGAATGACCAAGGTCAAAATAAATTCTCCAGGCTACCCTTGTCTTGGCATATAGTAGAGCACTAGATTAGGAATTCTGGTTTGGCCACTGAAGTTTGCCTCTCTCACAATTTGTACCTTTTAGAGCCTCAGTTTTCTCATCTATAACTGGCCTTTAAAATGGGATTTGCAAGGAAGAAAATATCCGGGTTTTAATTTCCTCATATCTTTTTAATTTGTTAGTGTGTTTTATAATGAACTATATAGTGTTTCATTTGTATAATTTGTAAATAAGTATACACATACTGGGTATGTCTATTTAGTTGTTTATTGATGGGGTACCTAATCAAAGAAGTTTGGTGACCACTAACCTATGAAGTGAGGGATTTTGCCTACAGTCTGTTCCAGTGCCACTACTCTCATAATTTACCGGAAAGGCTTCTTGCATTTGGATTGAAAACTTGGCAGTGTTTACTCTTTGTCCCCTGTTAACCTTGATGTTTTTGGTTATCTTTCCCTTTTTTAAGTCTTTTCCCTAGTTGTAATCACTTTAACCAGAGATGCATCCTACTTCTCTACAGTGCTGTGGTACCTATAGTTTCCAGAAGTTGTGTGTGCTGTATGTCACTGGTTTGAAGAAGCAGCCTGTGGAACTGAAAGAGTAGGCAGGGTAGTTGTTGCAATTTTTCAGCCTAGTGGGTAGAATAAGGGACCCCTTCTTGGTCTCTTTGCATTGAACCACCAGTGAAGTAAACACCAAAGCCCTGACTGATTATCTTTATTATCATGGAAACCTGATCTTTATGATGATGTCCAAACTATTCTCAGGTTTTCTTTACCCTAAGATGTCAATCAGTATGTACGACAACCTAGACCTAAAGGGGTGCTCTGGGTAGTAAAGATGTTTATAATAACTCTTCGAAAGAAAACTAAAGACCCCTAGGCAACACTAATCACTGCTGTCTTCCTGTAGGATAAACCTCCCGAGGTTCTGTGGAGTCTCTGCCTTTCCTCTGCCCGCCTCCCCTTAGGGTTCCAGGCTTCTCATTGGGAGATACACACAGTGCTCTTAATTGCCTTGCTTGTGATCCCTATAAACACTTTCCCTCTCACAATCTTTGAAAGAGTTTAAGGTATTTATCAAACATGGCATAACAGCTATCACAGTCCTTACTAGTGAAATATCTGATAAAACTGATGAAATTAATAAAAAGCAATAAAACTCCATTTAATACACTATGGAGAAAGGAAAAAATGCTACCAATAAGCTGTGACACACCACTCATTTTAAGATGCATCCTGATTTCAAATACTAAAATTGGGAAAATATCTTAGAATCTATGAAAAATGGTAGCTTCTTTTCCTACCTAACTCTCAAGTGGGAGAGCAAAAATTGGACAGATTTGAAATGTCAAGAAATAGCTGAGAGCCTTATAGAATGAGCAAATGTGGAAGCCAAAGCTAACTCCAAGGTGTAGTGGCTGACAGGGACTATTATACAAAAGAATATCTTCTGAAATAAATCCTCCTACCAGAATGTTGCTGAAATCAGTCCTATTGTCATTGAAGAAGTTGAAAGTGCTACTTGCCTGTTGCTTAAAGAGACTGGAGGAATAAATGTTTAAATTCCTTTAATTCAACAAGTAGATGAATACCTGCTGTGTGCAAGGAGTTGTGGCAATTCATAAAATTAATGTATTTTTTACAGCATGTGCTTTTCAGGAATAACTTAATTTCTTCCCTAAAATGTGACTAGTTAATTCTGTTATGAAATAAACTTACTCAATTTACTTGTAGTACTAGCAACATCAGGCACTTGCAGAAAAATTAAACAGTCACCCAACTCCCACATGTAAACATACTTCAAAAGCAGTTGTAAATTCTTCCAGATTATCCCTGAATTCTTATCAAATACTTTTCTCAGACATGTTGACCTTCATCTACATGGATGATCTGCAGATGTTTCCATGAGCCAGCAATGAGTTTAAGAAGTGTACCATTCCCTGAAGTAAAAGAAATTATGTTAGCTTTTCTAGTCTTGGCCAGAGAACCTAATTCTGTATATTACTTCTATCTTTGGCTTGGCCATTATTAAATAATTATAGATATGATTATTATTGAGAAGACTGAACTATTCTGAAGAAGTAAAATATGGATCTAGGTAAAGGAAGTTAGGTCCTAGAGCATTTCTGATTTTCCAGGAATTCTGTGACTTTACAGTTTTGGTACTTTAGAAGTACTGATTTCACTTTTCTTAGCTCCTCTCCCACCCTGCAAGTATATAGTACTCTTACATAATTGTGGTAGAAAATCTTATTCAGGTGGACTTTAGATCAAACTGTCTTTGCTCTTCTTTTTACTCTCCCCAAATAATAAATGTTTATTTTATAGGTATCATAGCTGCAAATGTCTTTGTATTCTGTTTATGGAGAGTACCTGCTCTACAGAGGACAATGATCAGATATTTCACATCTAATCCAGCCTCAAGTAAGTCTAACTTGTGGGATTTTATTTTGAGGTAGAGATAATATGAAAGAAATAAGCTTTATGTTCACTGAAAGGCTATAAAAATGATGAATTATTTGTCAGTAATTACAAGCAAAATCTGGAGGATGGGCTGTAAACTCCTTGTGGACAGAAAGCTCATCTCTCTTAATGCTATATCCCAGGTGCCTAGTATGTACCTTGTACATAGTAAGGTATACATACTAAGGTACATATTAGTATCTAAATATTTTTTAATGAATTAAGGTCTGTGATCACTACAAATTTATTCTTTGAGGAGAATATTATTAAAATATACAACTTTTGGCCGGGTGCAGTGGCTCATGCCTGTAATCCTAGCACTGTGGAAGGCCGAGGTGGGAGGATAGCTCAAGGTCAGGAGTTCAAAACCATCCTGAGCAAGAGCGAGATGCTGTCTCTACTAAAAATAGAAAGAAATTAATTAGCCAACTAAAAATATATAGAAAAAATTAGCCAGGCATGGTGGCGCATACCTGTAATCCCAGCTACTCAAGAGGTTGAGGCAGAAGGATTGCTTGAGCCTAGGAGTTTGAGGTTGCTGTGAGCTAGGCTGACGCCACGGCACTCTAGCCTGGGCAACAGAGTGAGACTCTGTCTAAAATATATATATATACACACACACACACACACAAATTTTTATCTATAATTAAAATAATTTACTCATTCTTTCCTAACTAACTTTTGCCATAAAGACAGTTGCTTTCATGAACTAAAAATTTTTATTGGTTGCTTACTAAGTAGAAAAGAGACTTACTGAGAAAACTTTTTACCACTTTGAAAAATGCTGTCTTAAACTGTCTTATTTAAGCTTTTAGCTGGTTCTAGTTTTGTTTCCCATGTTTGATATGTTTTACAATAATAATAAAAGTCTATGTTTTTTTGGTGGGTTTTTTTTTTTTTTTTTTTGAGACAGAGTCTTATTCTGTTGCCTGGGCTAGAGTGCCATGGTGTCAGCCTAGCTCACAGCAACCTCAAACTCCTGGGTTCAAGGGATCCTCCTGCCTCAGCCTCCTGAGTTGCTGGGACTTTAGGTGCATGCCACCACACCCCGCTAATTTTTTTTATAGTAGAGACGGGGTCTCACTCTTGCTCAGGCTTATCTTGAACTCCTGAGCTCAAGCGATCCTCCGGCCTCAGCCTCCCAGAGTGCTAGGATTACAGGCATGAGCCACTGCACCCGGCCAGTAATAAAAGTATAAAATAGATGATTTTTACTGGCTGTATACTCCATGATTACCAGACTGTGCTTTTCTCTCTTGTAGAGGTCCTTTGTTCTCCAATGTTGCTCTCAACATTCAGCCATTTCTCCTTACTTCACATGGCAGCAAATATGTATGTTTTGTGGAGTTTCTCCTCCAGCATCGTGAACATTCTGGGTCAAGAGCAGTTCATGGCAGTGTACCTGTCTGCAGGTAATAAGCTTTAATCTCAGGGCCTTTGAGGGCATAAGCACTCTCATCTATCTGCAGAAGGGACAGAGGGGACGTTTACCTACATATTCTACACACAGGAAGTGCTCAGGACTTGTTTCTCAAGTTGTGTGTAGAGAAGGGAACCACAGACTGGGGGAGCTGTTGTCTTTCTTCTCATTTTGCTGATTGCCTTTTACACGAATTATTTTGGTACGCTTCAGTTTAAATTAGGATAAACAGGAGTTAAGAGTTAGTGTAGAATTTAAGCATGTCATTTTTATCTCTCTAGACCTTGATTTCTTTAGCTCAGGCTGACCATTTTATAGATAGTGGTTCCCAACTTCCTGGCTGTCTCAAGTATCTGGATCTCTGTTAAATAACCGTAAGCAAACTCATTTCGCCCTGTGTGTTCGGTTTCCAGAGGTTTTAGATGAGAGCTTTCCAACATGATCCAGGTCTGACCCTGCTTATCTTCTGAGATCGAACGAGATCCGGTGCATTCAGGGTGGTATGGCCATAGAATATGATTGTCAAGAATGAGTTTGTTCCATCTGTTTTGCAAGAATGTATATTGGCATGGAACTATTTCCTAGTCATGGCCTTGGTGGTGGCATCATTTTCTTATTTCAATTAGGAAATTACAGTGCACGATTCCAGGTCCCTAGATGCTGCTAAGTTGACAATTGATCAAATTTTACTTGCCTCTCTACCACATTTACTGAATTAAAACAATAAAATATAAAAATTTATTTCTAAAATCTCTACATTAAAAAATAGTATATCTGGCAGTGTGCCGTAGTGCAGAAAAGCACTTGTCCTCTCATCTACCACAAGGCCCAGAGTCGATGCTTAACCAGTGTGAACTGAATACTCATGTGTGTCTAGTGTGTCAAAAGTAGAAGCTGAGCAATATCTTTGGCTTGTAAGATAAGCGTATAGTTCTTTATCTAAGCACTAGTTGTGTCATTATAGCTCCAGAGGGTCTGTTTCAGGTGCCATTACTTCCTGCTCCATAGAAAGTTGTTTTTTAAAATGAGCCACATTAACTCAATGACATTGGAGCCAAAGGGACCTGAAGGATTATCTAGCCTAATATCCACCCCAGAGATTCTGATTTAGTGTTTCTGGAGTACAGCCCCGAGGATCCTGAGGTAGTTGTTGAGTTTGGGAACCAGTCTCCTTTCTTTATGTTACAGTTGAGGAAAATAACTGAGAAGGAAAGTGAATGACCCTGTGTCATTCAGCAAGTCATAGAGTGGGTCAGACTTTTTTCCCTGTAAATAGCTGAAGCAATAGGCAGGATAAGTATTCATGTCTGTGCCCTTATAGTGATCCAGATAGAAACCTGACACTGAATTTGATAGAGTGAACAGCAGAAATGGAAACCATTTGGTTTGGTAGAGTGAACAGCAGAAATGGAAACCATTTTTATACCTCACTTAAATTATTGAAATGTGACTTATTTCTCAGGTGTTATTTCCAATTTTGTCAGTTACGTGTGTAAAGTTGCCACAGGAAGATATGGACCATCACTTGGTGCAGTAAGTATTTCTAATTTAAATTTTTAACATTTTAACTTTTAAGTTTATTTTGAAATGACTTACAAGAAAGTTGCAAAATTAATATAAAGAGTTCTCATCTACCTTTCATTCTATTAACTGACATCTTACAGAACCACAGTACAGTTATCAAAGCCAAGAAATTAACATTGAAACAATACTCTTGGCTAATCTACATCTAATTTAGAATTTGTAAATTTGTAAATCTTTGTAAATATCAGGTTATAGCTTTTAACTGTTGGTCATATATATGTACTTTATGAATAGAGTACATATCGAGAGGGTTAAATCAACAGTGAGTATCCAATCCCCATAAACCAGAGAGCCTAATCTAGCATTGGGAAATTCTAATTATAGATTTGAATCAGGTACTATATCCTCCTTTTTAGTCAGTGTATGAATGTCTTCTGAATAGACTAGATGACTGGGCACTGTGCTAGAGCCTGGGGATACATCAGTGAACAAGATGATCAAGATTCCTGCCCTCAGGAACTTACATTCCAGATGCTTTAAAAAATTTGTTTAGGCCAGGCATGGTGGCACACACCTGTAGCCCCAGCTACTCAGGAGGCTGAGGCAGGAGGGTCCCTTGAGATCTGTTTATACTTAGTTTTCCTAATGAGGCATCTATCTTGTTTATGACTGATGTACTTTCTTAAGCCTCCTTTTTTTTCTTATTAGCTGGAAGGATCTGGGAGGGCATTTTGATGGACTGCTCTTATTCTTATTTTACAGATAAGAAACTGCGAAGTCTCAAATTAATTGAGCGTGGCAGTGTAGTGTTTAGAATTAGAGTGGGATTGAATCCCAGCTCTGCCACTTATCTGTGATTTCCAGGATATATTACTGAACTTCTCTGAACCACAGTTTCCCCATATAATATGGGTAACACTATCTGTGTATTTCTGATTTGCAGTGCAAGTATGTTTAGAGCACTCAGCACAGTAAGGAGCACATAGTAAGAAATATGGAGGTGGTAGTTTTACTCAGTCACCAAAATCCTATAGAGCCATGGTAGGATGAAATTATCCCCAAATATTTAATTCATCCTTGGTTAAAATTAAAGAAAATTAAATCACCAGCTGTAATGGCATTTTAATGAGAAATCTGGAAGAAATACTATTGACAAAATTGTATTATGAAATATAAAGTATTGATCTTATTGGCTTAATAAGATGTTATAAGATGATGAAGATGTCAGTTACTATATTGGCATTAGGGATCAAGAATACTGACTAGTTTGGGTAAGGGTTTTATTTAGTTAGAGCTGTGCATATTCTGAATTTCATCAAAAAATTAGTTTCTTACTAGTTATTGGCAGGAAGCTTTTCTCTAATATTCTGCTTTTCAAAAATTTATTTTTTGCTGGGTGTGGTGGTTCACGCCTATAATGCACTTTGGGAGGCCGAGGTGGGAGGATTGCCTGAGGACAGGAGTTCAAGACGAGACTGAGCAAAAACTTATTTTTTGTGAATTGTAACCCTTAATCTCAAAATGGCAAAGATTATCAAATGTTTGTTGTAGGAAACAGCATTTGTTAAAATGTTTGTTAGAGAAAATCTTTTTCCTTGAAGTTGCAAATGATTTCTCATAGGCTGAATTTGCTCACCAACATTACAATAACTTGTTTGCTATGACTTCCTTGATTTAATTGTAATCGACCTAACCTGTACATAAACTGAATTCTCTTGCTAAATTAGGAAAGTGTCTTTAGTCTTTTCCTTACAAGGTTAAAGTAAAATAAAATAGTCACTAGAGCAGATTCATTTGTTATTCTGTTGTAATTTATCAGTAGTGCTTTGGAGTAGTCTATCTCTTTGCATGGCTTTTTTAGTGACCGCACTAGGTATCATATATACATCACTTATCATCATCTACTGATGGTGTCATTTTACCAGTGTAAGTATAGAAACCTTTCTTCCCTTTACATTTCTATGCCTTCCCCAAATTATAATTGTTTTAAATATTTGCTATATTATCAGTCACTGTTATAATTTTTGCTTCAACCATTAAGCATAATTTAGAAAATTCAAAGGGAGAAGGAAAGTCTACTGTATTTATGCATATTTTTACTTTCTCCATTTGTTCTTCCTGATGTTCCAAGATTTTTCCTTTTATCAATTTCTTTCTGTTTCTTTAGCCATTCTTTTCCGTAGGTAACTTTTCTTTTATCTAAGAATATTGTGTTTTCTCCTTCATTTTTTGAAGGATATTTTCACTGGATATAAGATTCTGGGCTGATAGTTAATTTTTTCAGCACTTGAAAAATAATGTGCCACTTCCTTTTGGCATCCATGGTGTCTGATGAGAAATCCTTTGTGGTTCAAACAGCTATTCCCCTGTAAGTACGGTGTCATTTCTCTCACTGCTTTCAAGATTTTTTTCTTTGTCTTTAGTTTCGGAAGTTTGACTATGGTGTGTCTTGTCATTAATGTCTTTGCATTTATCCTGTTTGAAGTTCACTCAGCTTCTAGAATATGTAAGTTTATGTCTTTTGTGAAATTAGCCAATTTTTTTTGAATATTTTTTCAGCTCCACTTCTTTCTCTTCTCCTTCTGGGACTCTGATGATAATGATGTTAGATCATTTGTTATAGTCACACAGTTCCCTGAGGCTCTGTACATTTTTTAAGCATTTTCTTTCTCTTTTTAGATTGGGTACTTTTTTTTCCCTGTCTTCAGGTTAACTGATTATTTTCTCTGTCCTTTCCATTCTGCTTTTGAGCCCATCCATTGAGTGTTTTAATTTCAGTGGGAGTAAGCATAAACATTTGTCAAAACACAAGTTGTGGGCCAGGCGTGGTGGCGGGCACCTGCAGTTCCAGCTACTAAGGAGGCCATGGCAGGAGAAACACTTGAGGCCAGGAGTTTGAGACTAGCCTGAGCAACACTGAGAGACCTCATCTCAAAGGAGAAAAAATAAAATGGTGATGAAGAGAGGTAGATGCTATTTTCCAAAAATAACCTTTTTTAAATATTGAAAAGATAGGACTCTTCAATTTTAGGGGCTCCTTTTAAAAGTCATTTTGCTCTTCGGTATCTTTTTTTCTTTTTAACATCCCATTTGTAAATAAAACTTAAAGGTTGCAGGAAATGGTACAAAGGATGACTCCCATATAGTCTTTTTTTTAAAGCAAGTAACTCGGGTTTACTAATTAACATTTTAAAAACTACACAGATTTAAAGTATATAATTTGATAAGTTGTGACATGTAGACACACCTATGAAACCACCACACTCAAGATCATGAACATACTCATCATCCCAGTTTCTGATGCTCCTTTGTAGTCACTCCTCCTTGCCTCTCATCGTCCTCAGGCAACAACTTCCCTACTTTCTGTAAAGATAAATTAGTTTGCAAATGGAATCATACAGCATGAGCTCCTTTTTGTTGTTGTTGTCCCAGCTTCATTTATTCTATATAATTATTTTGAGATTCATCCATGCTGTGTAGATTGGTAATTTATGCCTTTATATTAAGGAATAATATTCCATTATATGGATATGCTATATTGTGTTTATCCATTCAGTTGATAGTAGACATTTGGGTTGTTTCCAGTTTTTTGGCTATTACAAAAAAACCCAGCCATGAACATTTGTGTACAACTCTTTGTATGGGCCATATGCTTTCATTTCTTCCCCCAGATTTTTTTTTTATTCTGCATTATGAGAGTGCATTTTCATTTCTCTTGGGTAAAAACCTATGAGTGGAATAGCTGGAGCATATGGTAGATATGTTAAACTTTTAAGGAACTGCCAAACTGTTTTCCAAAGTGGTTATAGTATTTTATAATTCTTTTCCACCAGCAGTGTGTGAGAATTTTAGTTTCTTTGCATCTTCACCAAGACTTGGTATGGTCAGTCTTAAACTTCTAGTAGGTATATAGTGCTATCTCATTGTGGTTTTAATTTTTATTTTCCTAATGACTAATGATATTGATCATCTTTCCATGTGCTTATTTGCTGCTCATATATCTTTTTTGAAGTGTTTTTTTATTTTTTTGGTGGGGGTGGGGTGGAGGTGGTTGTTGTTATTAAGAGATGAGGTCTTGCTGTGCTGCCCAGGCTGGTCTCAAACTCCTGAGCTCAAGCCATCCTCCCACCATGCCTGGCTATTCCCATGTTTTCATCTAGAAGATTTTTTATTTTAGGTTTTACACTTAGGTCTATGTTTCACTTTAAAAGAACTCCAAAGTATTCTTGACCCAGATTCACTGATTTGTAACATATGCCACATTTCATTTATCATTTTCTCTCTATGTCCATACTTCTTTTTCTGAATCATTTGAAAATAGGTTGCATATATTATGCCCTTTTGCCCCTAAATACTTCAGTATGTATTTCCTAAGAACGTGAACATCCTTATATATTTCCTAGTGCAGTTATCATACTTAAGAAGTTTAACATTGATATACTTCCATTTAATCTGCAGACTGTATTCCAATTTTGTCAGTTGTCCCAATAATGTCCGTTATAGTTACTTTCTCCCCTAAGATCATATATTACATTTAGTTGACATGTCTCTTTGGTCTCCTAAACGCTGGAACATTTCCACAGCCTTTCTTTGTTTTTTATGCCATCAACAGTTTAAATAATGCAGGCCAGTTATTTATAAAATGTTTGTCAGCTGAGTTTGTCTATTTCCTCATGATTAGATTCCAATTATGTGTGTTTGATTGGAATGTTTGTTACATAGGTGATGTTTTGTCCTCAGATATCACAACTAGAGGCACATGATGTCCATTTGCCCCTGACTGGTGGGGATAACTTTGGTGAATGGTTAAAGTGTTGTCCAGCTTCTCTGCTATAAATGTATTTTTATTTTGTAAATTAATAATTTATGAGAGGATACTTTGAAATTATGTAGCCATCTTGTTCATCAGCTCCCCCTGCCACCTTGAAATAGCATCCATTGATTATTCTAGTTTGAATTGGATTTTTACTGTGATGGCTGTTGCAAGGGTGAAGGGTGTAATTACATCTTACTAGCTTTCCCTAATGTTAACATCTTCCATTACCATGGCTCACTTATCAAATCTGGGAGTTTTTTTTTTTAGAGACAAGGTCTTGCTTTATTGCCCACATTGGGGTATAGCGGCATGATTGTAGCTCGCTACAGATTCAAACTCCTGGGCTCAAGTGATTCTTCTGCTTCAGCCTCCTGAGTAGCTGGGACTACAGGTGCATGCCACCATGCCAGGCTAATTTTTCTATTTTTTGTAAAGATGGGTCTTGCTATGTTGCCCAGGTAGGTCTCAAACTCCTGGCCTCAAGCGATCCTCCTGCCTCAGCCTCCCAAAGTGCTGGGATTATGGAGTGTGACCCACCACACCCACCAAATCTAGGAAATTAATATGGAATTAGTACCATTAACTACAGACTATATTGGGATTTCCCCAGTCTTCCCACATCCATTTATATCCCAGTATGCTACATTGCCTTTAATTATCCTGCCTTTTTAGTCTCCTCCGATCTGTGAGAATTTCTCAGTCTTTAGTCGTCCTTCACGACCTTGATAATTTTGAAGAATGGCAGGAAGGTATTTTGTAGAATGTTTCTCATGGGAGTTTTATTATTTTTAATAGATGAGTAAGATTTGCTCTGCTACAAAATTTGGTAGAAAACAAACTAAGTTAGAGCACCTGCCTCCCTTCACTCTCCTTGTTCATCAACCACATTCCACACTCGAGCCACACTCACTTCTTTGCGCTTCTCCACCATGCTGTGCTCACTGACCTCTAGCCTTGGCTTAGGCTGTTCTTTTGCCTAGAATGTTCTTCTCATCTCTTCTTCCTTTACCTGGCCAGTGCCTGGTCACCCTTCCATGCAAAGCTTGCTGTCACTTATTTACCTTGTGCTGACATTAGCTCTCCCTTCCATGTACTGTCATAGCATGGTGTACTTCCTCATCGTAACTCACCGTATTTTGTTGTTTTTACTTATGTCTCTCTTGTTGTGAAATAAGCTCCATGAAGGCAGAGACTGTAGGTCTTGTTCGTCTGTATCCCTAGCATCTAGCATAGTGCCTGTGACACTATGTAGGACACAAGTATTTGAATGAAAGAAATTCCATGTATGTGGGTTTCTTTGGGCAAATTCATGCTCACTCTCTCCGGTAGGGGAGCTTTGTTGGAGAAGTTTGAGAAGTTCTTTCTTAGACAATATATGAAATGATGTATGTGATGCACTTAGTGCTATCCTTGAAGTTCAGGAAGCACTCACATGCTGGTGGTTATACGTCTTATTGGCCTATAATGAAAGTTCCGTCTTTTCCAAGCAATTACTGTGTGAAGGACCTGGAGCCCCTTTGCCTGATACTGTGTACATTTGTAACTGAAAGCTTTTAAGCTTTTTGCTCACCTAGAAACATGTGGCATAGAAACTTTTCAGAAAAAGTGCCACTCCTTTAGACATTGTAGCCACTAAGCAGCTGCACATTGAGTTTCCTGTTGTCCTCACTGTGTTACTTTGCAGTCTGGTGCAATCATGACCGTCCTCGCAGCTGTCTGCACCAAGATCCCAGAAGGGAGGCTCGCCATTATCTTCCTTCCAATGTTCACCTTCACAGCAGGGAATGTAAGTATTTTTATGAAGTGAAGTTCTAGAGACAGTGGTGATGTTTTTATGTTGGCTGAATTCTTGCCCTTATGTTAGAACTGTCAGTAGTAGAGAAATCAAAGTTGTACCACTTCTGTTCTCTCTTGCTGTCTTTCAGGCCCTAAAAGCCATTATTGCCATGGATACAGTTGGGATGATCCTGGGATGGAAATTTTTTGATCATGCAGCACATCTTGGGGGAGCTCTCTTTGGAATGTAAGTCTGAGCATAATTGATTGCTAATCTGCTTCCTTGGGTCATCCCTCCCTCCTTCTACCTGCTCTGGAGAGAAGTGTGAGAGACACTTAGCTGTGTGATGGAAGCAGAAACAGGTAGGGTTGGGAGGGTGAAGAAACCTCAACATGGCTTGCTTTTGGCCTTACCTAGTTTGGCCAGGTGAGGTGGGATGTGAGAATGTCAGCCCTGCCCCCTGCCTTGGTCATTTGTAGGAGGAGAGTCTATGTCTTGCATACTCTTTTTTTTTTTTTTGAGACAGAGTCTCACTGTATTGCCTGGGCTAGAGTGCCATGGTGTCAGCCTAGCTCACAGCAACCTCAAACTCCTGGGCTCAGGCGATCCTTCTCCCTCAGCCTCCCTAGTAGCTGGGACTATGGGCATGCGCCATCATGCCCGGCTAATTTTTTCTATATATTTTTAGGTGGCCAATTAATTTCTTTCTATTTTTAGTAGAGACGGGGTCTCACTCTTGCTCAGGCTGGTTTTGAACTCCTGACCTTGAGCAATCCACCTGTCTTGGCCTCCCAGAGTGCTGGGATTACAGGCATGAGCCACCGTGCCTGGCCTATGTCTTGCATACTCTTAAGCTTAAATCACCCCAATTCCTGACCTGTCATCATTCCTAGCCCTTCTTAGAGACTGCTTCATGGCCTCCGGTCCATCTTGTCATCTCCTTTCCCCTGCTCAGGCATTCTTGCCTGGTGTCCCACCCTGCTGCCACTGACCTCTGTCTCACCAGTGCCATGCACACACTCTGAGTTGGTGGCACCATTTCTCAGCCTGCAGTGAGTGTGTGGGAGAAAGCTGCATGACTGGAATAGAGGCCAGGGACATAAGCCAACATGGACCACTTACTGAGCATGTGTTATATGCAGGCATCAAGCTAGTTACCTTGCATTATACTGTTATTACTCCGATTTTACTGATGGAAAACTGAGGCTCAGAAGTGAGCCTCCCCACACCAAACAGCTCTTAAATAGCAGAGATTTAAAGCCAAACCCAGAGCCCTTCCCACCCCCATCACACCATATTGAATACAACTGGCATTGTGGTTACAAGAGCTTCTATTTGTGCTTCAGACAACGGGATTTTGCTTAAAATCTAGTAGTGTAGTAGCAACTCTATGGTGGAAACATCCTCAGGACTCTTGGAGCCCATCTGACCATGACCCTTCAGCAGAGCTGTTGTCTGTCTGGTGTGCTGGATCCCCTAATGGCCTATTTTTCTTGCATAAATGTTGCCTTTTGACCTTACTTGGTTTTTACTTTGTTTTGTGACAGTGGAAAACTTAGGTTTTCTAATTTAAAAAATAGAAAAATCTATTTTAAGTGAAGCATTTTTGCCCAGTAGGTTGCAGGACTAAATGCCATTATGCCATTTATAATTTTCAGCGATGATTAAAGAATAGCATATGTGAGTTCTAGCTTTAACAGCAGCACATTATAAATAGTAGAAAGTGACCTAATATTACAATATGAGAAACACAAAGACTTACGAAAAGGGGTTCTGTTTTATGAGCTCTAAATTTATCTAGATCCTTCCATGTATACTTCAAGGGTCTTCTCCCCAGCAGGTTTTTATTCTTCTGAACTATAGTTAGGTGATCTTTTTCCATTCTGAAAATAATTGGATCAAATACATTTTAAAGTCCAGGATCTGAAAGGCAGAGGAATCCTTTCTCTTTGCTGTTTCTAATTTCAACTCCTTTTCATTTACTAGATCTCAGTCATATCCAGAATTCATCTTTTCTAAAATCTTTAATCTAGATTTAGAAATCTAAAATTTTTTTTTTTTTTTTTAGTTAAAAGTGCCCTGATTTTGTTGATGGTAAAGATTCCTTCAGTTTCCACTTGCACATTTCCTGACTTTATGTTTCTGACCAAATCTTACAGTCTTCATGTTGCAGTGTTACAATAATAATAGCTAACATATATTGAATATTTGCTGTGTGCCTAAATCTAAGGACTTTGATTCTCATAGAATTGTATGAGGCAAGGGCTAATTGAATTTTCTTACAATCCTGTGAAGTATTCCATTTTACAGATAAGGAAACTGCTTAAAGAAAGAACTTGTCCAAGGTCACACAGCTAATAATTGCAAAGCTAGAGTTTCAGACTAAGCACTAGATTGTTAGGCTGCTGCTGCTGCAAAAAAAAGGGTTCTTCTGACATTAGTCATTTTGAAGTATTTCCGAATTTTAGTTTAGTCAAACAACCAATTACATTTGGATTTACAAGTATAATCCAAACAGTGTACCTGTAAGATTAAAGTGTTTAACTCTTTGCTTGAAATAAGTAAGTTTAAAAGATTTAGGAAGGGCTGGATGCAGTGGCTCATGCACGTAATCCTAGCACTCGGGGAGGCCAAGGCCGGAGGGTCACTTGATATGGGGAGTTCGAGACCAGCCTGAGCAAGAGCAAGACCCCATCTCTACTAAAAATAGAAAAATTAGCCAGGTGTTATGGTGCACGCCTGTAGTCCCAGCTACTCAGGAGGCTGAGGCAGGAGGATCCCCTGAGCCCAGGAGCTTGAGGTTGCTTTGAGCTATGATGATGCCACTGCACTCTACCCAGGGCAACAGAGCGAGACTCTGTCTAAAAAAAAAAATTTGGGAAGAGTTTATTAATGGGAGAGTTCCTGTGATTCATTTCTTGTGAGAATTTTTACAATTGCATTTGAATCTTAGGGTGATCCTTTTAATCTTGTTCAAAATTCACTAGAGAATTTTATTATAAGCACAAAGAATTTTGTTACAGGGCTATTAAATAATTTGCATTTTTTAAAAAAAATTTACTGAATATTTTCTTTGGGATTTTTCTTTATTTTTCAAGATTTTAATGGCAACTATGTATTTTCATAATCAGATTTTAATTATATTTAGTGAATATTAAGTTTCAGGTACAAATATATTTTTGGTAGAGACAAGGTCTCGCTATGTCACCTAGGCCGGCCTTCAGCAATCCTCCCACCTCAGCCTCCCAAAGTGCTAGGATTAAAGGCGTGGAGTCATTGTGCCTGTCCTAAACCCCTTCACAATAAAAAAAATACATGTTTAGAACATTTAAAAAATGTTAAAACATTTAACTGCTATTGTAATATAATTTAAGTCAAATAGAGCATTTTTAATGCTCTGGGAGATGCAAGATCAACAAAATCTAGTCTCTGCCTCTGGGAACATGAAATCTGTTTGGGGAAACCAGGACAAAAATAAAGGTTTCAATAATAAAAGCTTTCATAAACTGCCATTCCAAGTCGACCCCTTGTCCTCTGGGAAGCCTTTCCAGCCTCCACCCCGTCCTTGAGGGGAGGTGGGTGCCGCCTAAGTTACACTTGCACCCTGTGCTAAAGACAGGCCCTCTCAGTCTGGCTCACAGGAGATGCTCCCTAAATGCATAGTGGTTAGGGCACAGGCTTCAGAGTCAGTTTTGGGTTCTGGTTTCAGTCTAGTGATTCCTAGTTATAGAGATTGAGCCAGTGAATTTACTAAACCTTAGTACTTCTGCTGTCTTGGCTCATCGCTTCAGGCTGCTTTTAGGCAATTTTGAACAGAAGGGGGATCGAAACTGTTTATCTTAAAGGGTGGGCAGCACTTAGATGAGCAGCCCACGCTTTGTGTGGCTGGGTGGACGCTGTCAGGAGGCATGCAGGCTGTTACAGCCATCCTCAGTAAGTCCTGTCTGACATTTCAGAACATCGAGTCGGGCTGATCTGCGGGTGAGTCCTTGTTAACTCCTAGTGCCTTGGGTGGATTACTTTCTTTCAGACTTGGTTTCCTCGTGTGTATAAGGGGAAAAGTGATACTTGCAGGGTAGTGGTGAATAAAGTATATGTGAAGTACTTACACATTTCAGAGCATTCAGCCATCGGCCCATCCTACTTAGAACTTTTACATACTCTATATATTAAAGCTAAATCATTTATCTACATAAAATACATTGGTTATTTTAATAAGCTACATAGTAAATGACAGTGGCATTCAGTTTTAAAAATGTCAACTTGATATCATCATAGTACTTACCATTTGTATGTTACACTATTTAAATGTCGGACCTGGTTTGTTTTTTTTTTCCAGATGGTATGTTACTTATGGTCATGAACTCATTTGGAAGAACAGGGAGCCTCTAGTGAAAATCTGGCATGAAATGAGGACTAATGGCCCCAAAAAAGGTGGTGGCTCTAAGTAAAACTGGGCTTGGGCAGTACTGGTGCATCTGGGCCATGCTGCCCGGGAGCCCCAGGAGCACCTGGGCCCTGGAGTGACCATGTCTGTGCTCCTGCTTGGAAGATACCGGCATCTGGCCTCCCAGTGATTTAAACTGTGTTCCCCAGTCCATGTCTTACTACAAAGTGAATTATGACAAAGTTGGAAATAAAGGTTTATATCTCTAGTTTGTAAGCGGAGGGTGTGTGTTTTCTCTTTAAGAACACGGATGCTTCTCTGGCATCTTGCTTTCGGTTGTTGCATTGACGTAGTTTGAGCCAGGGACCTGGGCAGAGTGCATGTTGAAAGGCCTAATCAAAATGCTGAGGTGCTGGTGTTTGTCCACAGGCTCTAGCACCTCTGTTTAGAGCATTGACTCTCACCTACCCCTTCCCTGGCTTGGCTGACAGTCAAAAGTCACAGTATCGTAGTGTTACAGCTCTTTGAGAATCTGTCTAGCAGGTTTTCTGGTCCTCACCGGAAGACCCCCCACCCATTATCTTCTTTCTGGCACGGTCTGAAATAACAGCTGCAGTATTTTCTGAATTTTCCCAAGAAAGGTAATGATTTCTGGCAGTGAGTGGCATATACAGAAAGCTATTTTTAAGTTTTGCTTTCTAGGTTAAAATCGTAGATAAATTAAGAAATAGAAGGAAGTGACTTGGATAAATTCAGACATGAATCTGAGCCACATTGCATCTTATATCTGAAAATGTACATTCTAATTGAAAAATCTTACTGAAATAGCACACCGTGGTCGTCATCACAGCCTCTCTATAGTAGAACTTAGTGTCCTCACGATTGAGAAGTATGTCTAGACATGCAATTTGAGTTTGTTTTTCTTGAAAGGATTTACAGGAGAGTTTTCAGTCTTGGTGTTCAGAAAATTTTACACCAAATCTTGCACCTTTGCACTGATGGGGAGTGAAGGCCAGATGTCAGCCTTGTCTGTTTAACCACTTCGGTACCAGCGTAGACTATAGTCGTCAACCACAGATGAACGCGCACAGCTGAGCGTCGACTTCAGTCGACAGCCAAAAGCTTTTACTATCTCTGCAGGTGCAGTGTGTACGTTCAGCTAATAAGTTACTACAAATCTCTGACCTTTTAACAAGTCCTTAGTAGGAGTTATAGTGATTTTCCTAAAGCTGCCTGTAAAGTAAAACAAGCTTTCAGTGCTTTAAAGCTTTCCTCATCACAGAAGAGCGAAACGGATTCGTCGTCAACGCACAGCACACACTATCGTGCGGACTGTGAGTGCCGGCTGTGGGCAAGGTTTCGCGGCCAGTGAGCGCGGTAGCGAAGTGGTTAATTCACCTCAGGTTGCACACGACTGGCCATCTGGGCGGTGGGCTTTGTGAAAGGGCGTGGGAGTCGTCTCACCTCACCAGGTGGAGAACCGGATGGCAGCACGCCCCGCACAGAAATTGTCCAGTTTTTGGCAGTTCTTCATATCCTTTTCCACCCAGCTGGACTCGTCTCTACTGTGAGATTCCAGTTATTCTTACCTGGCACAGGATTCTATTCTAAACTAGTATCACTCCTAGGAGAGAGAATTTTCTTAACCCAGCCCTCATTTTGCCAGTAAGGAAGCAGGGGAGGTGTGGGGATGGGGGCACTGCCCAAGGTCGCACTGCTTTGCTCTGACATTTTTCTTTTTTTTTTATTTACATATTTTTATTTGGAAATGTTTGTATCACTACAGGGAAACTAGATTTTAGACACTGGATGTCAGCAGTTCAGGTATTAGTTTATTATAAAAGAGATATGGAAATTTACATGACGAGAGATTTCAGAACTTCTGTGGAATGGGCAGCTTCAAGTTGATACCATTTCAATAGTGATTTATTTCAGTCCTCATACTTTCCAAGAATGTCACCATCTCTACATAAGAAATAATCCTTGTCATCTAGAACTATTTTGGTGCCTCCACATTCTGGGAGAACATCATCTCCAACTTTTACACTAACTGGTTGAATCTCTCCATCCTTTCCTTTAGAGCCTGATCCAGCAGCCACTACTGTTGCTTGCAATACTTTTCCTAGAGATTTTTCTGGAAGCATAATGCCTCCTTTGGTTATAGTTTCAGCTACATTCCTTCCAAGCAATACTTGGTCAAAAAGCGGAAGAAACTTTCTAAATGCTTGTCCTGCCATGACTCCCAGCGCCACAGCTCATACTCTGCTCTTGTGCAGCCGCTGCAAGGAGAGACCCTGACATTTCTTTTTCTTTCTTTTTCTTTTCTTTTTTTTTTTTTTTTTTTTGAGACAGGCAGGGTCCCACTCTGTTTGTTGCCCAGGCTGGAGTAGAGTGTAATGATCATAGCTCACTGCAACCTCCAACTCCTGGGCTCAAGTGATCCTCCTCAGCCTCCCAAAGTGCTGGGATGAGAGGTGTGAGCCACCACGCCCAGCTGCTCTAACATTTCTGAATGTGTCATGCCAACAACCCTGTGATGTAGAGATGAAGCAAGATTTGTTTTCCAGAGATGGGATTGGAGGCTGAGTTCACATGGACATTCCCCATACGGTCCAAAATTCATATCTTGCTTTGGGCAGAGCAGGGAAAGAGGCAATGAAAACATTTCTTCTGTCCCTGCTTTGCGACAGAGAAGGAGTGTTTAGAAGTCCCTGAAGCACTTCCCTGTCCACAAAATCCCTCAGTGCTGGAGCCTTTGTCCCGCCAAGTACCATTTTCCTCAGGAGTGGCCTTGGGAGATGAGAGCCCCGCTCTGGCTGCACAAGCCTTGCTGTCCCAGCTTTGGCAATGGGCCCACTCGCCTAGTTGCCCACCAGGGTATCCTATTTTCTCATCTTGGCTTCTCTGCTGACACCTGACCACAGCCACCACGGCCATCTCTCCCTGGCTTGGGAGCTTCTTGGGCGGTGCTGCCTCCGCTGGCTTCTTAAGTGTGGGGTCCCCAGGAATGTACCCTTGGCCATTGTCTCGCCTCATTCTGCATGCACTTCTCAAGTGGGCGCCCCTGCTGTGGCTTCAGTTGTCCGTGTTAGGGTGCTTTCTCCGCTCCAGACCCTGTGAACATCTCTGGACTGCAATTTAGTAAATGTATCTACTGCAACATGCATGTGGTTCCGGGTGCTGGGACCCCACTGCCCAGGTATCTCAAATATCACTCTCTGCTTAAGGAGTGATGTCACCAATCACTGAAGCCAGAAACCGGGGAGCCATTCTAGATTTCCCCATCTGGCCTCTTACTTCCAGAATCCAGTCCCTCTCCACATGCAGTGCCTGTGCTTTAGTGTCGCCCCTCATCTCCCCAGTCCCTGGACTGTTAGGACTGTTCTTCCAGCTGGTCTCTAAGGTGTCCTCGTACTTCTTCATATGGCTGCCAGAGTGCTAAAAACGCTTGTCATTCCATGTTGTCACTTATGAAAAACTTTTAAGCTCCTTAGTGTGGTCACCAAGGCCCTCCATGGTTTGGTCTCTGCTACATCTGGCGGGACCCTCATCCCTGTGCCCTGTCTTCCCACCGGTCCAACCACTCTCCCTCACGACAGGTGGCAAGTCCAGCCTTCCCTGTCCCTTGTCCCTCCTTACACTCTCCTGGCTTTATCAGTCCTATTACACGTTTTCCCATGTCTGCTGCCACCACACTAAACCTGAAGGCACCAGCATTATTCCTCGCACACAGTTTGACGAAGGAAGTGATAAAAAAGAGAGCTGCTCTTTTTTTCCTGCAAAGTAGAGTATTTTAGTCACCAAGCATCATCTGCCAGCCTGGCTAACCCAGGGCCATGGCACACACAGTTTATAGACAAAGGCAGCTTGCTCTGGACCTGGGGCACTGGTGTAGCTTTCCAGAGTCTTCACTGTGCATGTGGCTTCCCTCCTGGCCTGCTCAGCTGACCTGCTGCCGACACTTTGCTATGACTTTAAGCTAAGACCAGCAATGTTTTGGGAGATGAGTTTGTTCTCTGGCTGGCCAGAGCTAGACTGCAGTCCTTTCCTCTGAGGTGCTGACTGGAGGCCTTCCAAGTGTAGCCTGGAGACGGAGCTCTGGGTCATTAATGCCGTTACAATAGCATTATTAGTAATTGGTGTGCACTGCATATTGGGGGCATGTGTCAAATACTCAAAGCCTTTCGAGAGTGGTCAGGGAGCTGTTTCTGATACCATGTCCTACATTAAACAGACTGACCTTTAACCTGGATGACTGTTCAAATGTAGCTCTGCATTAAAATTAATGCATCACAGGAGGGAAAGGAACTTTAGGGCACAGTGGCCAAAGTTTTGTGACAGCTTTATAAAACTTAAGCCTTTGGGACCATGCCTTAAAGTTAGGGATTTTAGAACCCAGGGAAAGGTCAGTTGGTTGCTAACGCCAATACTTAATGAAAACTGGATTGGTTGTCACAAGTAGCATCATGACTAGCTGTCACTACTAGCATCAGAAAGGCAAATAGGCGGTGACTAACAGGCTGATTCAAACACGTGTTCTTTGGGAAGCATGGCCCAGTCTTCCCTGTGATACCCTCCTCGCTGCACCTCCCTTCGTGCCCGCTGGGTTCCCGCAGTGCAGCCCTAGAACAAATGCACCAGTCGCCCGGCGACGACCAAGCAGAGACCCTCCCGGACACGGCTAGCTGATTGCATCTGGCTGCTGGTCAAGGGCGATTAGCTAGAATTGTCGCCATATGGCCCTCTGCCTCTGCGAAATCAGGTCGATTTATAAAAAAACATTTAGGGAACTCGGGATTCCTAATGAAACATCCTTCAAGTTGGACATTTGTAAATGGCTGCAGGTGTTTTCAGGTGTCCCCTGGTGACTGTGCAATCCTTCCCCTGTCCCAGCTTTCTGGCTGATGTCCCGCTCCAGCCGCGCGCAGCCGGCGGCCACGCGATGCTGCCAGCGAGCCCGCGGCTCCGGGGGTGTCCCCCCACTCCCAGGCCAGGGGCGGCGCTGCGGCGGCGCGGGGAGGGCCGCGGGGGCGGGGACGCCGGGCGGGGGCGGCGCGGCCGGGAGCGCGGGGAGCGGAGCTGCGGGCGCTGGGGCCGGCATGGCGTGGCCCTGCATCAGCCGCCTGTGCTGCCTGGCGCGGCGCTGGAACCAGCTGGACCGCTCCGACGTCGCTGTGCCGCTGACCCTGCACGGCTACTCGGACCTCGAGAACGAGGAGCCGGGCCCGGGCGGCGCCGCCTCGCATAGGGGCCAGTCCCCCGCAGGCGACCGGGCGCCCGGCCGGGACGTACCGCTCACTCAGTACCAGCGAGACTTCGGCGTGTGGACGGCGCCCGCGGTGCCCAGGGACGCGCCGCAGGGGCGCGGGCCGGGGCCGGGCGGCCGCAGGGGCAAGCCCTCCGCGCCCCCCGCCCGTGGGGTCTACGTGCTGCCCGTCGGCGACGCGGACGCGGCTGCAGCAGCGACCACATCGTACAGGTATGGGGCTGGGCTGGCGAATGCACGGTGTCCAGACCCCGTGGTGGGAGGACGGCGGAGGGGGAGACACGGGATGAGCCTGGAGCCCGGATCCCACTCAACCTCGAGAGCTGCAGGCGGCTTCAGAGGTCACCGCCTTTGGTGCCGTGGCACTGCAGGCGCCTCTTTCGCTGCTCCTGCCCAAACTCTGAGTGAACGAGCACCTCCACTGACGGGGAGCTCACTCCCTCGCCTACAGCCTGCTCCCTTCTTGGGCAGCCTGGTCAGACCGGCCTGCCTTCAACTGAGTTGAAGTCTGCTTCCCGTTAACTTCCGCTGGGTGGCCTAGCCTCAGAAGGGGTGCGTGCAGGCCAAACCCCCGGCTCCCTTAGGTGAGTGCCCCCTGTGGGGGCGTTGGTGGCGAGGAGCGAGCGCACTGTCCCGCGTGGGGGGCCCTTCAGGATCCCACTGAGCGACTGAGGGCTGTTGGTTGGGCTTTCACCTCCCGGTCTGCGGGGCCTCCCCCCGCCAACCCCAGCTCTGCTCCCGGGCAACTGAGGGCTTCTCCCTTTTTTCTCTTATTACAAAAATAGTTCATACTCACTGTAGAAAAGAGGTAATTGTAGAAATTGTGACAAAGAAAACAAATATCCCCTTAATCCTTACCCAAACTGGTCATTCTTTCTAATCATTAATGTGCACTTGAGTACATAGCATTTATGTGTTTTTACGTGGTTAGATTTTTACTGTACACATTATTTTTCATCTACTGTGGATGTCTGTCCATGTTACTAGATGTTCTTCTACATCATGAATTTTAATAAATGTGCAGTATTTTTATCCTATGAATATACATCTATATCTTCAAGTATTACTTATCTACTCCCTCGTGGACTTGTAGGGTGTTTCTAATTTGGGGTATTGAAAGCACTACTATTCCTTTGATGCAGCCGTTTTACTTCTAGGAATTTTCCCTACAGGTATCCTAGAAGGGGGTGGGAGCTCAAGGTATAAGGTACATCAAAGCACAGTACAACCACCTTACACAACCCTGCTGCCCTACTGATGCAGGGGACTGGTTAATTATAGCACTGAAGCCCTGCAGGCACTGATGACAGAAGGTCTTAAATATGTACATGTCAAAAAAGCAAGGTGCAGAACAGCATGTATGCTATTTGTGTTCTAGAAAGGGTATTAACATACACACACATGCTCAACTAAGCACAGGGTATCTCCGATGGATATAGGAGATGCTGGAGAGAGCAACTTGGGGAGTAATGGGGGCTGTCAGGGGTGGAAGGAGACTTCTCACTTTACTCTTTTGAACCATTGCTTTTTTTTTTTCTTAACAAATTTTCTTTAAAGAAATTTTTTTAAAGAAAAAAATAACTTCAGTGATAAGTATCCTTGCAGCTAAATCTTTGTTCATACCATAATTTCTTATGGATAAATTCCTACCTATGGAATTAAAGAGCCAAAAGGTATGAACTTCTCCCAATTAATTATTTTAAAAAACCAACTGCATCAAGGCATACTTTCCACAGTGTAGAATTCACCCATTATAAATAGTATGTACAGCTCATGACTTTTGACAGATGTATCCACCTGGGCCACCATTATCAAGACACAGAGAATTCCATCTCCCTAGGAGCTTCCTTCATCGGTGTGCGCTGCTTACGGAACTTGGTGGGGGCAGTGGCTGCAGGGTGGGTCTCGCACTCACCGACACGTTCTCAAGCTGAGCTGCTGGGACTCGCGTGGGACTGCAGCTGGCAGAGCAGACACAGGCACCGCGCAGGCCATAGCCAGGCCCAGCCAGGTCTGATTGCCTGTGATGGGGACCTGGACCAGCTGGAGGGCCCTGAATGGCGGGAGGGCTGGAAGGCCAGAGGTCCTGGGCGTGCTGTACCTTCCAATGGCTGATGTCGAGATGCCAGAACAGGACAAGGGTGGAACTCGCAGGGAGAAAGCTTCAGCTTCGGGAAGGAAGCACTTTTTACCAAGTAGAACTCCCTGACGTGGAGTGAGCTGCCTCGTGTGTGCTGAGCTCCTCCTCACTGGGATGTGCTGGCAAAGGCTGAGCTTTTAGAGGCGGCCCCTCACCTGTGTGGAGCACGTGGTGAGCTCGAACATCCTGCCGGGTGCTCACAGCTCCGGTGAAAGTAAAGGTGCTAGTTATTGCTTTCTCTGCTTTAGCACGTCCCTGGCACCAGGCTCAGCTCCCTGAGGCCTGCGCTCAGCGATCGCTGTGCCCATTCTGCACAGGAGGAAACTGAGTGGCTGGCGCTGCTCCGAATGGCAGAGAAGGGAGCGGAACCCGAGTCTGTCTTGCTCAGAGACCAAATCTGTAGCCCCCACAGGTTATCCCATAGGAACTGCCTCCTCAGAATCACTTAGTTTCTCGAACTGTGTCCTGAAGCCAGCGGTGGGAAAGCAGTGACAGGAGCTGGGGCTCAGGGGAGCTCTCACTTCCTGGTGTATAAGCTTGGGGTGGGGGTATCACTCAGCCTCGCTGACCCTGTCCTCATCTGCAAAGCAGGAATAGCAAGAGCTTGGCTGCCCACACCCTGCTGACTCTCCACCCCCAAACATGGGCAGAAACACAGGATCACCACTGAACTTGGCTCCCCCAGTGCCACACCAGCTGGCCTCTGGGACCCTCACCTCTAGCTCTGGGACCTGGCATGAGCAACCCCATCCTGCCTTCCGTTTTGCAAGATGCACATCATCTAAGCAAACGTTAAATTCAGAAAGCCAAGGGAATGAACAGATCCAGGAACCCCAAACATATCATAGTAGTTATGTGGCCTCTCCTGACCCAGGGCCCTTGAGTTCCAGAGAGCCCCTAGGCCTCAACCTCCTCACCCCAGCGTCTCCTGGCTTCTGGTCTCCATGTGATGACTGCCCTGCCTTGCTCACCTGGCCAGGTGGGCAGTCAGTCCTGCCCATGGCTGGCCTGAGCCCCTCCTGACCAGTTGCTCCCAGAGCGCCCTCTGCGGAATTCCGCTCTCTGGGTTGTTCAGCGCCTTTGGCCCGGGTTCTAGCCCCACCTGCTTCTGGAGGACAAGCCCCTAACTCCTTGGTCATTTCCCGCCTTCCTTCCTAGGAAGGTCAGTTAAAGGGCTAACCCAAGTTCCACAAGACTTTTTTCCCCACAGTAACCTCATGCACACGGATCAGCAGCCACACTTTTCACAAGAAAGTGTGGCTCAGAGAAGTTAAAGAATTTGTTTGAAGCCACGCTGGGCTGAGAACCCAGGACTCCTTGTCCTCCATCTAGGGGTCCCTGCATGACCCCACGTAGCCCCTGCCCCTCAGTGGGAGGGATCGCAGCCTGCAGGGTGCAGCTGAGGCCCGGGAGGCGGAGGACGCTGGAGCACGGGTGGAACACTGCCAAGGGAGGCACAGCGAGGCCTGTATGTTTTACTAATCTTGGCCTGAGCCATCAGTCTGTCGCTGTCCTCTCCTGGGCCTCCAGGCCCTGCTGATTCCATTTTTGATGTCCCTTCTCTATTGCCCCTGCAGCCCCCTCTGACCTGGGCCCCTCCTCCGGCAGCCACAGCGATTGCTCTAGCAGGTGTCTCTGGTCACTTCCTGCCCTGGGACCCCAACAGCCACCTCAGGGGAGCAGGCTCAGGCTGCCAGGCCCAAGGCTCAGTTCAGCCATGAGATGTGGTTTAGGGGACAGAAGGGCACACCCAGGGGAGGACCTGCTTCTCCAGAAGAAACAGAGCAGCAGATGGTTTGGGCAGCTGGTCTTTAGAACCTTGCAGCTTCAGAAGCAAAATCACCTGACAGGGCCCTGGCCCAGCTCTCCTCCTGACACCCTAAGCGTCCCAGAGTGCTGACCACGGACAGACACAGCCGCTCTCTGCCTATCGGTGCCCCAGCTGTGCTGCTGCGGAGAAGAAAAGGCAGCTTTGTTGACCTGAGGGTCTAAAGCAACAAAAGAACAACACAGGGCACGTGCGGGTTCGGGCCCTGGCTAGCCGATGCTTTTCCACGTCACCTTGGCCAGGTGCTCCTGTAGACACAGGCGTCTCTGCCTTCCTGAGCCCACCATCTAGCAGGGGAGTTTGTAGACAAAAGAGGTCTCTTTTGTCAGAGAAATAGAGGAAGTCAGTCTTTTCGCTGAGAAAGCTACTCCCAGGGCATGGAGCTGGGTTGTGCTAGCCTTGTCATCTCCCCCCAGGGGACCAGCTTTCCCCCATCAGCCCACCCTCCCTCCCCGTATGCTCATGCGAGCACAGGGATCTGCTCTCTCCAGCACGCAGAGCTGTGCAAAGGCCAGACCATCTTCTATAAGAGGTGTTGCAGAAGGTCACTACAGTTCATCCTCTCTTGCGCGTGAGTTAAGATAAAGAATAAAAAAACCAATGGAATACTGAGCCTGAGTTTTCTTTTCAGTCATAACCAAAGACAGAGGGCCTTGGCTGTGCCCGGTGCTGTCCAACTCGGCACCTCCTCGGGACACAAGTGGGCACTAGTGACCTGGGCTGGACGCAACAGACGTTCACTGGTTCTGGGGCCCCTCAAAACGGCCTGGCTTCTGGGCAGGCAGCTGCAGAGGAATTTCAGGAGGTCCCGGAGACAGTATAGAGCGTGCTGGGGCATGCTGGCTCCAAGACCCAGCGTAGAACCAGGTGATGGCGGTTTCTGGAGGAATGAGACCCAGGTGCTGAGCTCTGCCCTAACTAAGTTTCCTCTCCTACTGCCTTGGGAGACAGGGTGAGCCAGACTCCCCCGTGGAGCACTCGGAGGTGAAGGGCAGGGCAGCCGCAGAGCGCATGCTCCCGGAGCCGGGCCGTCTGTCTGAGGAGTGCACCTGTGCCCGGTTCTCTTTGTGAGGGGGATACAGGATGACTGGGAGCTGAAGCAGCTCAGTAGTGACAGGGTCATGACATTCCAAGAAGCAAGGGCAGAGCAATGGCCCGAGGGGTTAGGGGAGGGGATGGCTGACCTGTACCAGGTTGTGACTTGTGTTCTGTATTCCAGGCAAGAGTTTCAGGCTTGGACTGCAGTGAGACCCTCAAGATCCACAAAGGCAAAACCAGCCAGAGTCATCACTACCCACACGTCCGGATGGGACAGCAGTCCTGGGGTGAGCTTCCAGGTCAGCCTGAAGCTGGTGCTGCAGGGGGTGTGGTTACAGAGGCCTTTACTCAGGCCAGGGATTAGGAGTCAGATTTTGATGGTGTAAAATGGCATTATGGCCAGCGACAGCAGTGCCCAACCAACTGTCCCCAACAAACAGAAAACCAAGGTATTTCTTGTCATCAGCCAGGTAGGTGCTCCCCTAAGCTTGGCTTCTTTGGTGAGCAGGGTATCTCTGCCTCCTAAATCCCAGTCTCACCCTTGGCCATTCCAAATACCCAAGCATTTGTGTAAGTGGGAGGAGAAGATGGAAGGGAAGTGGGGGCTGTTTGGCTTCCCAATTCCACCCAAAGGTGGCTTCCGGGAGCAGAATGGAAAGTCTACGTGCCAATGACCTGCTAATGCAGTGACAACTGCTCACTGTAATTCTCCCCCACTCACCCTTCAGGTTAGTAGTCTTAACTCCTGGAGGACAACGAGGAGGAAATATTTTCCTGGAGCTGGGGCGAGGGGTAGTTAAGGAAAAAGCCCACTGATATGTGGTCACATTTCATTTTTCAGGTCCCTGAGGTGAGGAAGAAGTTCACTCCTAACCCTTCAGCCATCTTTCAGGCCTCGGCTCCCCGGATTCTCAATGTGTGACCGCTTACACCATGGCGCCACGGCTGCTGAGACAAAAGTGCTGAGAGGGAGGCTCAGGACCCACTGCCACCACGGCTGGCCTGAGAGCATGGCATGGTCCCCTCCTGGGGGAAGGGCATGACCCCTCTCAATGCTGCTGTCACCGGGGCTGTAGAACAGAGGCGCAGATGGACCTAGCACCACCCAGCCCAGCTTGGCCTCAACCATCTTCTTCTTCCTCAAGAAGTTTGTGGAAGGCTTCACATCTGTTTTTAAGTGCCATCTGGCCATCCTAGAGTTTTTAAGTCTGAGGAACTTGAGGATCAATTCGATTGTGAATGGAACTGGTCCATGGGGGCTGAGGAATGTGGATGTTTCAGGTCCTCAAAAGAACCAGTAATGTTCACTCTGGGTGGTTTTCCCAGGATGCATGATAGTTTTGGTAATTTTATAACCTATGGTAATCCAAGATGATATCCTTGGATCTTCCTACAAATGGCCCCACGTTTAAGTTATAGAAGGTATCTTACGTTATCACCTGTATTGTGACTCGTGGTAACACTAAGTGACCAGGATGAAATTTCCAGAAGAAATAGAATATCAATCATAGGGCTTCAATTACAAAGACGTAATTTCTTTATGACCAAAATGATCCTGTTTTAACGAAACATTTCTTGGGATTGAATGAATGACATTTACCTGTGGTAGGTCTCTAAAGACTGAATCCCACATTTTATTATTAATATTAATTAGTTTCCCTCCCTAACATGGATGACTAGGAAGGGCACTACCACACACACTGGGTAAGAACTAGGAGCATTTTGGGGAAGAAGGTGGCATTGGGCTCATTCCTGAAAGACCTTGAGTAGAGGCACAAGCTTGGGACAGTTTTTGGTAAGGAAACTTCAGGATTTCTCTTTGGATTCTTCTTCCTCTCCAGCCCACAAGAGGCTCCTCTGATGAGCATTTAAGCCACAGGTGGTGAGACTCAGATTTCATTGCCTTGTCTCCAGCTCTGGCTGCCCATGCAGCGTGCCCTCAGAGGTGCTAGCTCTGGCAGGCACAGCCCTTCCTCTCATTGCAGCAAGGAAAATGCTTTGATGAGACTCACTTTAAAGGGAAGCCAGAAGCATAGGCTTACACAGAGGCTCCATTATTTCAGACTCATTGAGGAAGGCCTGCCTGCAGTTAGATGTTTCTAAGAGAAAAGAGACTGCCTGCTGGGCATTCTGTGGGAAATGAACAGACTAACTGTACAATCTCAGATTTTACTAAAATGTAAAAATGTACTGTTCGAATTTCTTAATTTCTTTAAATTATAAGCACAAGAGGCTTCTCAAACTTTTATCCTCTCTTGGTGATAAGGACTTTAATGTAACAGAGCTGCTGCTGTATCCCTTGGAGCTTCTCCATCCTGAGCACCCTCTCTGTGGGCTGCAGGGGACACTGGTGTCCACAGAACCCACTAGGTGCCCCTTTCGCTTCACCCCTCCCCCACATGCTCATCCAGGCACCTGGGGTACATAGACTCTCTGTGAAGCTAGTTTCAGACTCAAATCCTGGCTTCTCCACTTACTAGCCATGAGCAATGTCAACTTCCATTTCTTCATGTGTAAAGTGAGGATCTTACATCTACACCTGTTGGCTTACTACGAGCATCTGTGTTTATTTTATGTGCAAGGTGCTCAGGACAGTAAATAACCAACAAAGCACAGCTGTCAGAATCAATTCTTTCCTGCCTAAGCAACCCCTTCCCACTTCCCCAGGGAGCCACATCCACTCCCATCTGCAGCCCCTAACATTCTCCAACTTGCTGCCCTGTGCTCACAGCTGCTCACCTCCCCCCTGCCCACTGCCACACTGTACAGCACTTGGGAAGCCCACTCGTTCTTGAGCCATAATGGACCAGTCAGCTCTGCTATACCTCAGCTAGGACAAGCCAGGCCTGACTTCTGCAAGGCAAACTTCATGCCCAAGAACCTCTTTGCAATGCACCATGACAGCTTTTCACAAACATTCCACCCAACTCGACAGCCTTCTTACTAGGCTTCATTATTAGAACATCTGGGTTCTTAAGAAACTCCCTCCCACTCGCTCCAGGTCTGAATAAGGCCTAACGCCATGCTGAGTGAGTGACCCAAGAAGCAACAGAAACAAGCCTCAGCCACGTGGTCCCAACCCACATCTATCTTACACGCATATATGATATGCACGAAGACAGAAATGCACTGGAATATTAACAGTGGTTCTCGTTGAAAAGGGGATTATGGGTAGTTTTTATTTTTTACACTTTATACTTGCTAAAATTTCTATAAAACAAGCATTTTTGTATTAATTCTATAAAAAAAGTTTTAAAAAATAAAAAGCAGTTCAATCTGTTAGCTAATTTCGGCCAAAATAAAGTGTACAACCTTAATTATCCCATAGCCACAGTTACCACTGCAGCAGCTGCCTGTCAGCCGTGGGATGCACTGCAGGGTTCAACAAGAGGAAAGCCCTCAGGTCCCCTCACACGTCGTGGGCTTGCAGCCATTGAGACCAAGCCATTCATCCCATCTCTGCTCCACCATACAGAACTCTGGGACTTTAGGGCAAACTCTAAGCAGCAGCTTTTGAGAAAAGTTGGGCCTTGCTGGATGGTGGCCCTACAGCCCGTGCCAGGCAGATGGAAGAGCTTCCCCTTTGGACAGGGTCAAGAGAGGCCCCAAAGCTGACTCTGTTGGTCCCATTCAACCAATAACATAGAGTCCTTGTTTAAGGTACTGTCTGCAACATTGATCTGTCTACTCTATAGCTCCTGTCAAAACCCTGGCTGAGATGATTAACGTTCATGAGGGCAAGCCTGAGCATGCTCCAATTCCTGTTCCTTCAGACTATTCAAATATTGGACTTTCCCAATTTTGAACCTAAGTGAAGTCTGGTCCCCAGAAAGCTACACACCTGAACTGTATCACAATGCCTCCTTGCAGAGATTCTTGCATTTAGAGAACCAAAGCTTTCAAAGTCTTTAGCTCTTATGTTTCTGCATTTTTTGGTTATTTTTCAGTCATATGATAGCAGATGGTCACAGCATAAGGACTGTGTCACAGGAGCAACTTCTTTCAGACCTCAGCATAGTCCAATTTTATCCTGCCAGATAAACCAGTATGTTTGTTAGACAACAGAAGCCAAGTCCCTCTTTGCCTTGGCTTTGAGGAAACGGAGCTCATTTATGCAGTTTTCCTTTGCCCCAAGCTGTCAGAAATGATTATGTCCAAGGTCAACATGTATCTTCCAATTTTTTTTTTTAGACTTTTATGTAATTGTAATCCTTTACTTTGCATGCCTGCAAATCTTTTTTGGAAAGAGTAGAGAAATTAAACACACCAAAACCTCTACCTTCACCTCATCCCTGTGCTTTCTGACTTCGTGCTAGAAGAACCCTATCTTAGTGTTTCAAACTCAGAAAAGCCCACCACAAATACTAAAAGATTTATTGTAGACATTTTTGTTACACAATTATGTTACACATTATGATACAAACACATTTGAAATAGTAACACATATGGAGACTGTTAAATCATTTAGTATTTCTTTTGCAAAAAGATAATTTCTTTAGGCTTTCATACCTGTAATAAATTCTGTTCTCATATGGATCAAATCTTCCACCCTGTAGATCTCAGAGTCCACTTGCTGATCGAATCTGTACACCTGTGTATCGGCCTTGTGTGTAGTTCACATACAGAATATTTGAGCCTCACATCCTAAACTATTTTATTAAGCCAGGGCATGCCCTATGCCCTACTGAGAATAGATTCCTTCTGCATTTGCAGCCCTCAGATGCTAAATTAAAAAGGGAGATTTTATCCAGTCACCCACTTCCACTGCCTTACTTTCCGGACTCAAACATCTATAGGACCCATAAAGCCAAGAATTATGTTGCTTGGACAAGTTTCTTGACTTTGACTCACAGGTTTCAAATTTTCTTTGAGCAGAGTAAGAGCAGATTTCTAACAGAATAAGTTCTTCATTTTACCGTCCACACAGACCACGCTGGGAAGCCTGGGATAGGGCAACTTCAGTGGACCTGGATGTCATGCAGTGGCAATGCGAACCTTTCTTCTTCTGTCTGCTCCCTCCATCGAGGGGGCTTTGCTATGGACACCGCCTAGTCTCACTGCTTCTGAGCACTGGAATCCCTGTCTCTGGGCTTGAACAGTAAAGTTGCTCCAACTTTAAGGCACTCACAGGTGTTTCTTTTAAACACTTTTCTTCTTGGGAAAAACTCCTTGACAGAGAAGAACAGAATTCTAAATCCACTGACATGACAAACGATCCCAGCTGAGCCTGCCCAGGGACTGCTCCCACTCAACATGGATGCAGACAAAGCTCTTGCAGACCATGCAAATGGTGTGCAACCAGCTACCTGCTTGGCACACACAAGTAAAGCTGGTACAATTCTGCCAAGTGTCAGGGACTTGTGGTTGTTGCCTATTACTAATATTTAAGAGCTTCCTGGATTATAGTCAAACCTTTTCCGGAGCTATGCTGAGATCGCTCCAACCCGACATTGCTTTGACATTAGTTGCAGTAATGCTCCTGTGCTCCATGAAAAACAAATACTGCTCAGTTTGCAGCCTCCCAGGCCTCTGTGGTTCCTTGTGTGGCATCACCTCTTCCTGTAGCTGACTCACTTTGCTAAGAGTGCAGATCCTCCACACCAAGGCCAGGCAGGAGCAAAGAACCATTCGCTGAGTGCTGAAGCCCAGTCCCTCTTCAGGGTAACTGCTGGAGTTTCCTATTACCCCAGCCCATCGAATGGGTAAAATCTCTAGCTTGTCGGACTCACTGTCTACCTCCTGGGGAGTGAGGTCCAATGTGCCCTCTTGAGTACACTCAGAGGAGAGAAGGACATGATATGCACAGCCTGACCCAGCTATGAGACCCCCTTACGGAGCCTTACGGAGAATAAAGAAATGTAAGTTGACAGAGCATGTCTCCACTTACAGCTTCACTCCAGAATCAGGAAACAAACTTCTGTCCTAAAGGATTTCATCTGGAACTGAACACTCTGGTGTTACAGAATTAGGAAGAGGCAATGGTTTGGTAGCCATGATATTCTGAGGCACAAAGAAAACAACCGCCTTCCCCAAAGAGAAGAGTCATCACGGTTCACATGCTTTGGATACGCCTTCAGATCCTGATTTTCTAGGGGCATCTTCATTCTGTTCACTGATCCTCATTCAATATCCCCATGTGTTTGTTTGTGAGAAAGTCCAGGAAAGGAATGTTGCAAATGGCCTGGTGGATATTACTCACTGTAATTTCTTTGGGAACCCTGGTCCAAAAAACAAAGTATGTTATCAGGTGTGATTCTCTCAAGTATATTTTCCGCAGGGACCATGCCCTGCAGAGGCCTTATGAAAGAGGACAATGATGAATGATGAGGCATGGGTTAGGGACACTGTCCAGGTACACTCTCCCTCTCCCTTCCCATCACTGCCTTTCAGCTCTGGTGACAGATATGGCCTTCCCCTAGTCACAGCGCTGGTCAGGGCTCAGATCTGACTTCCCAGTCACAGGCACAAGAAGGATTTCAAGAAGCTGGCTAAATGATTAGGAAAAAAGATTCTGAGGACTGAAGAAAGAAGTAAAAGTGGATAGCAGAACAGAATGTCATGTTTATAATTCAGTCTCAGCAGACTGAGAGATGAGTCAAAGCACCACAGAACTCTGGGACCATATTTCCCATCTCATGGAGTCATGCCAGGCCAAGCGTGATGTTAAATGCTCTCATCAAAACAGCCAGTCACTCCAGAGTCAGGGCCAAGGAGGTGAGCAAGGTCCCCAGGAGGCACTTGGCTCATTCCTGGGTTTCAAGCAGGACCACGGGCAGCAGGACTGGAATTCTGTCCCCTTTCCTGTTTTCTAAAGACTTCTATTACAGCCCTGTGAAGTTTGGCTTGACATTATCCTGAGTTAGGCCTCTTCATGTCCTCAGGCACTTTGTTACAATTTTATAAATTTTTGACAGCCATTAAGCAAAACAGAATAAAATATTCATTTCCTCTGAAAGAAAAGCAAGATGCGGCCTATATATGATTCTTTCAGAGCCCAGGATATGAGTGAAGTTCAGTGTTCCAATCGAAGATAATTTGAGTTAGCAAAGAGTAGTGGTGAGCCTGTGGGTGAGCCGGTGAATCCTGAGTCTGAATCTAGGCTCTACCATATATTTGCTAAGAAAACCAGGTAAGATACCTTTCAAAGCCCAGTTTCTCAATTTCTAAAAGGGAATAGTTCTGCAATGAAAAATAAATTATGTAATATATGTAATGCTTGGGCCTAATGACACACAATGGGCACTGTTGTTAACTTTAATTGCAAAGAACTGATATTTGTTCAACCCTGCAACAAAACAGAGTCCTAGGTGTATAATGATGGGGAGGATAGAGACCTCTGGCCAAAGCTGAGCTTTCACAACCACAGGGTTTTCTCAAAATAACGGAACAGACCCTTGATCTGTCTGGTTCTAAGCATTCTTAGTCCCAAGCACTGATTCTTCTACTGGATTGATTTAAGTATAAAACATCTTCACGGGTAATTAAACTGTTAGGAAACAGGTGTAAGCCTCATAGCCCTGACTGCAGAGATAGCAGTACCTGTTGTGAGATGCTGTCTGGTATCCAACCGCCAAAGCCTGTCTCAGGATATCATTCACCAGCTGTTCTGTAGCCTACAATGGAAGATGCTGTTACTTTCAACAATGGCCATCTGCTTGTTGGTAAGAAGGGATGTATCTGACCCTTCCCTTACCCCCAATTTTTGAAGCAATTGCAAATAATGATTAAAAATTCCTTAAGGAAAAATTAAAGGTCTGAATAACAGACCATGAATGATAGAGGCCATGAGTATGAGAAATTATGAATCAGGGTAATTTTCATTAATCAGATATTGTTTCTAAGGAAAAGAGAGGTGAGAGTTGCTACGAAGGTATCCCTATTCCTGGAAGGGATCCTCTAGAAAAGGAAGCTGTGGCTGTTTCACCCCCTTGCCCAGGGATGGGACCGTTGTGGCTATTTCTCTTTGTTGTGACATGTAGAGAAAACCCAAGGCTCTGTCTCTGCCACCTGCTAAAGCATGCCACCAGCGGGTACCCACCTTTAGGATCATGTCCTCCACCACTGATGCGTACACGTTCCTGTGTAGCGCCACCGGCTGCAGGGTGATCCCAATCTGGAAAAGCAGAAGAAAGCCATTTGTTCTTATTTCTGCATTTAAAAAAGCCTCTCTCTAAACAAGTGTACTACTTCTCTGACACCCAAAGAGATGCCTGGTTGGAAGAGAGACTCTACCAACAACCTGGACAAAACTCATAGGGAAGTAACACAGAATGTAACATTCGGAAAAATACGTTATTTCATTTTTCCATGTTTGTGATTGATTGTTTAAAATGCTATTATAATCCTGTTTTTACTCTCAAATCTCCTTCATGGCACAACATGGTCAGGATTCACCATGAATTCTGATAGCAGGATCAATACTTTGGAAGCTCTGGAATCAGACGCAAAGGCCATGTTTGCAAGAGGTGAAGAAGATGTATTTGAGAATTGCATCTCGTCCCATTTTTCGTTTCATCCTTATGTGAAAAGAAACACTGTCTTTCAACTTTGGGTCCTGTGCAGCTGGCAGGTGGCAGATGCTAAAGAGCTATCAAGTTAATCAGGGTGGGTAAATAACTCTCTCCTGTGCAATCAGGACATAGTGTGCACCATGTCTACACCACAGACAGGGCACCTAGGAGCTATAAAAATGTCAGGGCAAGATTACTCACTGAAGTATAACTTAGAAATATTATGACATGCCTCAGGAAGGAAAGGCGCTTCTCCTGAGGCAGGTGAGAAAAAAGGAGATAAAAAGTAATACTGCCTAAATCTAGCTGGCTTTGCTTCGAGTTCACGTTCACCAAGCAACCTTTTCACATGTAATTAGTTTTCTTGCCCAGGGGCTCTGATGGGGGAAGGTGGGAGCCCACAGAGTACACCTGGGTTTACCGGGCAGAAGTAAATCATACATTTACATCATCAGAGGAGTCTGAGTCTGAGTTTATAGGGCTGAACATCAGAACATCTAGTTTCTGGTGTGTGATTTATCAATGGGCCACAGCCCCCTACCTTCTGTGTGACATCACCAATAAATTCAGACCCTGGGGTTGGTGGCAGGTAGAATTTCATTTCTTCTTGTTTCTCTTCCTGCTCTTTTTTGATGTTTATCTTTAATGGCTCTGAGAGGTTGAGGATGTCCACCTCCTCCTCGTTCTCTGGTTCTCTTTTCTGGAACTGCTGCAAGTCCTCCAGTTTCCGGCAGAGGTTGTCAGCAGAGGAGAATGACGACGGGCACTCTAAACAAGAGGTAACCAGTCTTAGGACAGCTGTGGTGACAACAGAAAAGGACTCTCAGCCTCCAGAAGAGCAGAGTCTGAGGAAGGAGCATAAGTGCCAAGGGAGCTGACCTTCTTTCCAGTAATATAATCCTATGGATCTATAGCGAGGAGAACTAGCGATTCATAAGGCAGGAAAGCACCACCACAGGCATCTCGTGTAGTACGTGATTTATATGATGTAACTGCCGTCTAAGACAAAACAGTACATAATTCTGACTTCTGCCACAAAAACCAGGCCATCCCCCCACTCTCTGACTATGAATGACTGAACTGATTTTTCATCTTTTAAATCTGGAAAATTTAGAAATGCAGGATAAAGAAAATAAAAATCACCCATGTTCTTACTGCCCAGAGAGCAGGATGTTAATGTTTAATGTATATTGTGCAACCAGTCTTTAATAAGGTGATTTATACAAAGCCTGACGAAGAGGGCTAGGACTTTACAGCCAGTTGTAGTGTTCCCCTTTCACTTTATGGATGAATATGTGAGGTCCAGACCAGGCACAAAGGGACCCAGCAAGATGGTGGCAGAGCATCTAGCTCCTGGCCTCTTGTTTTACTGACTGGGCTCTAACAAACAAGTCGAGGAGCAGAGTGAATGCCTTTCGCTTTGGCACCATCGTAAAGGCAAAAAACCTTACATCAAACCATCATAAGCCAGAAACCATCTGTAATCAGTCGTATTAACAGAAAGCCTAGTACCTGTCAAGTGCTGTGCTTTACGTACAGTGCTAGTGAAGCACAGAGGTAATCAACATGCTCTACATATCTACGTCAGACGAACTCTCATGGTACTGATGTTAAGTGCTGCAGGAGATCACAGAAAGGAGAGGTTACCCTGTATTAGGCTCTCAGGAAGCTGCATAGAGAAAATGGGGCTTACCCTAAGTCTTAAAGGACCTCACCTCTGTGCTCCAGGTTCCCTCAAGGCAGGGAGGTAGGGCTTCTGATTTTCTATATAAATGGGGTTGGGAAGAGAAAACACCCTTCTTATTTTTTAAGGTGAAACTCAAAGTGCTGCTTCTCCCTAAACCTTTTATGCCCTGCCCCCCAGGCCCCTGTGGCCATACAGCAGTTGTCTGTTTCTTTATCATCAAACGCTCAATTCATTTTAGCTGCAACATTATTAGTTGTTCACATGTGCCTCCAACACTGGGCAGTGTTCCTAGAGAGGTTTGGAGATGAAGTAACAGATGAGACACAGGTCACAGCTTCATGGGAATAGCACAGACTTGTCTATGCCAAAAGGTCACAAAGGAAGGGAAAGTCACCTCTATCTGGAGGAAATGGGGTGGATTAGGAGAATGATGCTGAGGAGGGGACTCCTGAACTAACAGGGTATGCCTGCTGGATGGCATGGGCCAGAAAGTTCCTGGCTGGGGTACAACAGTTGAAATACTTAGGTACAAACAGTTCTATAGATACAGCGCAGTCCTGGGGGGACATGGCAAGAGGTAAGCAAAGGCTCTTGCACTGCACGGCAACTCTTCCAAGCCCTCAGGCCCCTGTACCTCAGCTGAAGGCGCACTGCACGCTACTAGGGCTGAAGAGACACTGTGCACAGCACCAAGTGCCCCCAGGCCGCCAGGGTGCTCAGGGCACTTCAGCCAACCAACCGCTCACCTGGCTCGCTGTCGATCTGGGTCAGCACATCCTCAATGGAGTCCCCGTCATTCCTCAGGCTCTCGGGATCTGGTGGGGTGTAGCCATGGCAGCGACACCAGTGAGCAATGTGCTTGGTTTTAAGAGGGGTCAGGTGGTGAAATCTTGGATTCTTCTCCAGTATTTCTTGTAAGACTTTTCGCATTGTCATCGCTCTTTGCCACTTAAAAAATATTTTTTTGAACCATAATCAAAGCCTTTGACTTAGCTGCTTAGTGAAAAGTCACACAATTATAAATCATCATGGTAAATTAACTTGTCAGAATCATTTTTTCTAAGGAAAAAAGTCTGATTGTGTTACTTCTCAGTTTAAAAAAAAGAAAAAGAACTTCTACTGACTCCCTAATGCTTATAATAAAACAGAAACTCTTAGGTTTGGCCTTTAAGGCTCTTCACCTGGTCTCAACCTAGGACCTCCCCCTTCCCCTTCTTCCCCAACTTCCCCCAAACCAACCACACGGACTTTTCACTCCTTCCTAAACATGCCTTTATACATGCTCCTTGCTCCTCGTACCACCCCACTGTACCTGCCACACTGTAAATATTCAATAAATATTTGAATTCATTTTAATATTTTGAAATTTGTAAAAATTGTTTAGAAAACGTGAGGAATGATTCTACCAATACAGGAAAATAAAGTAGGCTTTTTCAAAGGCTAGATACAGGTCTTCGAAAAATGAGATTTCAACTGAGGAAAACATTCTGCCAAATATTTTAACAAAATAGGTTGCAAGTTTTATCACTGTTCATAAGACAAGGTTTATGGAGGCAGCCAGAATGCACAGGTGTTGCAGTTCTCTGCTCCCCACAGGCTCAGTGGTGGCCTGTGTCTCAAACAGGCACATGTGGGATTACCTCAGCGGCTCTCCTTTTCCCAATGTTCCAGCCGTAATACTGCTCCACAGACTTTGCAGAAAAGCAGCTGGCATCTTCACCTAGAACGCACATACCCAGCCACTGTGCATAAAGCCGCTATGATTCAAATCAGATCTTATTTGCCAGAGGCATGTCCAATAGTTTCTCCAGATCTCTTCATTGCATACACATTCCTCAGTGAGCAAGCCCAGGAACAGCACAACACACAGGGGCTTCTTTTTAAGAGACAGTGTCGCACTTGTGTGTACTCACACCACCCCTCCTCGAGAACTCAACTTCTTTGGTAGAGAAAGGTAACCTATTGCCATAAAGCTATTAAAGTAAGGGGAAACAGCACTCCACTAGGAGCCCACGCCTTGTCACTAACTCACTAAGTGGCCTGGGGCAACCCACAGCACCTCTCTGGGCTGTAGTTTTTTCTTATCTATAAAATGAGAAAGTTGGGAAAGATGGTTTCTGAACTGCCTTCAGGTCTTATAGTCCATATTTATATCTAAATTTCTTAAAAAAGATATTTTGAATCCTTTTTTATTGGGCTGGGAAGTTTTCACTGAAAGTTTACTTTGAGCTACCTCAAAATGATCCCCCAAACTTCAAATGAGAAAAAAAGGGTCATGTCTTTGCTATTACAGTTGGAAAAAATAAGCAGAGCAGTATGTACCTATCATTTTCACATCCCTATGAATGCAAGTGACATGATAATCTGCTTCAGGCCTTCCCTCTAAACGTTCACACTGATCCCGCCCAAGATCACCTGCCTAAGTACCCACAAGTTTCCTGGACCTCAATAAGGGTTACTGATTCTGTCAGCACAACTAGGGCTAAGAAACAAATTATTCAATCTTGCTAACAACGGGCAGTAACACAGCAGACTTCACTTTGGGTGTTTTGAAAATTGTGCATTTCTACAGAGTGAGTGATAAACTGAGTTTTAGAGGAAAGACTAATGGGGTCTTGGAGTCAAACCTAACGGGGTTTGTATCCTGCCTCACCACCCACAGCTATGTGATCTTGAGCAAGTTACTTAACCTTGCTTATCGTCAGTTTCCTCATCTGTAAAATGGAGATGACACCACCTATCACACAAGAGACTGTGAGTAAATAAGACAGTAATGAGACGAGCCTGCACAAGGTCTGGCGTACTATAGGCAAATGTTAATTTCCTTCCTTACTAATAAACATTAAAAACTAATGCAGAGTTGTTTTCTTTCTTTCATTCTTTCTTTCTTTCTTTTTTTTTTTAAGAGATGAGGTCTCACTCTGTCACCCAGGCTTGAGTGCAGTGGTGTGATCATAACTGACTGCAACCTTGAACTCCAGGACTCAAGCAATCCTCCTGGTAGCCGGGACTATAGGCACGTGCTAATGCACGTGGCTACCAGAGTTTTCATTATGTACACAACAATTTATGATTTATATATAAAAATAATGGTAAGAAATTCCTTTTACATATCAAGCACAGTGAAAATAGTAAAATAATAACTGGATCTGAATTCTAAAACCCCTGCAAATGAGCTATATTTCTAGCTAAAACCTTGTAAGATAATAACTGCCACATCTGTATTAAGTTACAATCCCAAGAGATTTAAGTTGACTCAATACCCCAAGTAGTTTATAGCTTTGAAAAAATGTGCACATAGGCCGGGTGTGGTGGCTCATGCCTGTAATCTTTGGGAGGCCGAGGCGGGAGGATCGCTCAAGGTCAGGAGTTCAAAACCAGCCTGAGCAAGAGCGAGACCCCAACTCTACTGAAAAATAGAAAGAAATTAATTGGCCAAATAAATATATACAAAAAAAAAAAATTAGCTGGGCATGGTGGTGCATGCCTGTAGTCCCAGCTACTCGGGAGGCTGAGGCAGTAGGATTGCTGGAGCCCAGGAGTTGGAGGTTGCTGTGAGGTAGGCTGATGCCACGGCACTCTAGCACGGGCAACAGTGAGACTCTGATTAAAAAAAAAAAAAAAATGTGCACATATATTCAGTATAATTGTCTTACTTTTTGCAGTGATTAATGGAATCTTCTTTACTACTGCTGTTAAGAGTTGCTGGATAGTCTCTAAATGATCTATCCTGAGAAGGATAAAAAAATAAAATTAAGGCAATACATTAAATACATGTAGCAGTTTCTAGACACATATATACATGTATTTTATGTATATATTCCCCCTTTCTGAGAAAATTATAATTTAAAACCATTATACTGGCATAGTTTTCCTTCCACAGACAGTCGTCTTTATAAAGGAAGTTTGTGTTTAAAAAGAGAATGTCAAGACTAAATAAACTGATTATGACCCCAGGAATGGCAAATTATGCAATTATCACAGACATTTTATCTATTATTTTTAAGTTAAATAGTGACATAATCTTTTTTCACAATGTGACTGCTACTAGAGCAGAAAAATTCTATCACATAAATGCCCATCTTGGAGCTATTCCAGTTCATGCCTCCACCTATTATGTTTAAACATTTTTACTGTCCCCAGCAGGTGGAGATACTTAAAAGGATGTGCTCATAGGTGGGTTCCCAATGTGGAAATTAGAAAACTTCAGGAAGCATTTTTTGAAGAAACTACCCATGTGTATGGCCCCTGGAAAGGTGGCTGTGTAAAATCAGGCAGGTGTGTGGACAGCATCACAAAATGTATATACACCTGAGTGATTATATCATAAGACATTTCATCCCCAAGGATTCCATAGAGAAAGTATGTGTTGGCAAGCCCAACTGAAGGGAGGTCTGTAATGCCATTTGAGGCTTCTAAGACCACAAATGAAGTGCCACCCCTAAGTCACATCACATCATGGTATATGCTGTGCATCAAGTGGTAATACTTGTGTTCACACATGAACAGTTTCCCCCATCAAGGGCTTAACTCTAAACAAACACAACTCTACACATACTCAGCTGTGATAGCTGATTTTTAAAAAGCATCATACTAACACGCAAGGCAGAACTCCTTTAGAAAAGACTGGAATAATTACTTAATGACATAGTTTCCCAGCTCAGAACTTTCTTCTGTTTTCACTCCTGTCTGACCCTCCTGGGAGAGGCAGCTTGGCCCAGGTGTTTCTGGTTCAGTCTTCACTACAAGGGAAGAGCAACAAAGGGAGAGTTGTCAGGATTCAGTGGTGGAAGGACACGTGCAGGCAGAAACAAAGCTCTTCCATTGAAGCTCAGTGAGGAAACTGCCACTCCAGCTGTTGCAGGGACACAGCCAGGAGACTGAGATGGCTCCTATCATCACAGGGTCAGCAGACAAGGGAAGAACTGTTAGCCTGGGTCTGAGGGGGAGCAACTCCAGGCTCATGACAAGATGGGGGCAATAAAATGGCTTTTTAGATATTTTTTAAAGGGCCACCCACACTGCTATGTGAGATCCCTCAGCCCCACCAACACATGTGACTGAACAATGCCACATTAAAATACAATGCCGGCTTGTTCTAAGTTCTAATACTATGATTTTTGCAATATCATCTCTCCAGCTAGTTTATTAACTTTCAGCCTCATCTTAGTGTTCTGAGACAGAAGGCTGAAAGCAAAAATCAGATCCACTGTGCCTGGAAACCTCCAAGCTAACCACACCAGGCTTTAAATATTACTAAATCTATCGATGGACGATAGCAATGTCTCAGGTGCATGTGCCTTCTGTCCTTCAACAGTCTTCTTTGCTCGAAAAACCATGACCACGCACTTGATGCTTCAGCACCAGCTTCCCTGAAAATTCTACCTGTACATCAGCACCAAATAATTTTCCAAAAATACCTGACTGGTATAATTTCCCTACTCAGTATGCTTTAGTAGTTCCCTATACAACAGGGATCTACAAATGAAATATACTAGTAGTACATCTTTTCCCTCCCTTTTCCTTATTGAGGTATACTTTGCATTCAGTTAAATACACAAACATCAAGTTCAATAAACTTTATCTATGTATATACCCATGTACTCACAGTCAAACCAAGATGTAGCCTGCCTGCCTCAAGCAGATGCCCTTATGCTTTTGGCACTTCCTCCTTGACAAAGGTATTCACCTTTCACCCATTTTGAATTTCACATAACTGGAGTCATACTGTACACACTCTTTTGCATCAGCATCATTTTAGCTATTATGAATAACAATGTGATGAACAGTCTCAAGTGTCTTTTGGTGGACATATGCACTAATATCCTAGAAGTGGATTTACTAGAACATAGGGCAGATGTTGTTTTAACTATTAGAAACTGCCAAGCTGGTTTCCAAAGTGACTGTATCAATAATTTATAGTCCCACAAGCAGTGTATGCAATTTCCAGTTGCTTCACACTGTTTTCAACACTTGGTATTGTCAGTCCTTTTAATTTGGTGATTCCGGCAGATCACTATGGTTTTAATTTGCATTTCTTTGATGACTAATGAGGTTGAATAATTTTTCATCACCTTATGAACTTTTGAGATTTCCTCTTTTGTGAAGTGCTTATTCACGTTTTTTGCCCATTAACAAAAAATTAGTGTCGGTTTTTTTAATATTGATTTTTAGGAGGTCTGTGTATATTCTCGATATGACTCCTTTGTTATATACATATATATATACATATGTATGTATGGAGAGAGAGAGCGCGCAAGAGAGCGACTGAGCGCATGCGCATAAGCGCCAATATCTTTGAGTCTGTAGCTTGACTTTTTGCTCTTGACCTCTGAAGTGAGGTTCCTGATATTAATGAAGTCTAACTTAATCAATTTTTTTCCTTTTATGATTTTCCTTGGTGCCCTGTTTAAAATATCTTTGCTCAAGGTCATGAAGATAGTCTCACAGTCTCACGTTTTCTTCTAGAAACTCTACCTTTTCACCTTTCACATTTAGGTCTATGATCCAACTCAAATCAGGTTTTGTTTATGGTGTGAGGTAGAGGCCAAGGTTCACTGTTTTCCCAAATGGATATATCCAATTAAGCCAGTGCTATTTATTGAAAAGACCAACCTTTCCCTATTGAACTTGTCATAAATCAGGTTACCATATATGTGTGGGTCTATTTCTGGGCTCTCTTTTCTGTTCCATTAGTCTGTCCATTCTTGAGCCCATACCACACACAATCTCAATTACTGTGGTTTTACAGTATGTATATCTAGTAGTCTAAGTCCTCCAGCTTTTTTGTTCTTCATTACTGTCTCAGCTATTTTGGCCTTTGTATTTCCATATACCTTTTAGACTTAGCGCATCGGTTTCTATACACAACAACAAAAATAACATTGTAGGGATTATGATTGGGACTGTGTTGAATCCAGATGTCATTTTTGGTGAAAAACTGATGTGTTCTTCAAGTCTTTCAAAAATTTAATATGGTATATCTCTTCCATTTATTTATGTCTGTAATTTCTCTTAGAAATGTTTAATAGATTGTTAGCATATAAGACTATCTTTCCTTAGGTTTATTAACTAAATACTGGTATTTTTGGTGCTGCTGTAAATATTCATTTAAATTTCAATTTCTAATTGTTATGGCTAGTATATAGAAATTCAAATGATTTTTTAACATATACTGATACTGAGTGACCTTGCTAATTTCACTCTTTACAATGCATGTTCTCCCAACTCCTAATGATTTCAGACTTCAAGAAACAGAAGTTCTCAGAAAAAGTTCAGATACTCCAGTTCTATAGTTTCAAGTATACTCACTTAAATCTGACATTCAAACAATTACAGAATTATATAATCATAGCATTTTCAGGCTGGGACAGATCTACCACAGACATGAAAACATATGTTCCCAAAGATCTGTACATAATAGCTCCAAACTGGAAACAACCATAATGTCCATCAACAGTAAAAAAGATAAATTATGGTATATTCCTACAATGTGGAATACTACTCAGCAACAACATGGATGAATCTCAAAACATTATGCTGAGTGAATGAAACTAGTCACAAAAGAACATATGTGCTTCCATTTACATAAAGTTCAAAAACAGAAACAATCTATGGTAATAGAAATCAGAATAGCAGTTGCCTATAGGGGTTGGGAATTGACTTGGGCACAGGGTGGAAATTTCTGTATCTTAAATGGGGTGTTGGTTACATGGGTTTAAACATTTGTCAGCTCATCAAATGGTAGGCGTAAGTGCATTTCACTCAACATTTTACTTCAATTAAAAACTAAAATAGATATGCTCTGGCCCAGTCCAAAATTAACTGAATCAGAATCTGTGTGAGGCAGGCCTATGCCGTGTACATCCTGTTGAGAGGGACACCAATTCTTTCATGAACTGTCTTTTGATCAGAAGTTGGTGAACTTTTTCTATAAAGAGCTGAACAGCAAATGTTTTAGGCTTTGGGGGTCAACCGATCTCTGCAGGAACTAAGGATGGGACAATATATTAATGAATGGGCATGGCTGTGTGCCAACAAAGCTTTGCTCACAAAAGGAGGCAAGCGGACCGTAGGCTGCCAGACCCTGCTTTATGTGGTCATTTAGTAAATTACAAATCCACCTCTTCCCAAGACTATCATGAGAGTTCCTGGCATGATTGAAAAGCAGCCTGCCACGGTACTGGACAGATATATTTAAAATTCTAATTTCACTGCTTTCTAGATTTGGAAAGTATGTACTTAGTATCTCCAAACTTGTTTTCTCATATGCAAAATGGGCATTAACAGCTATGCTGAATGCTGTATTTAAAGCAGCTCCCATGGTGCCTGGTACGGTGTAGGCTCTCACTGTAACACAGTAGCTATCGTTATTGTTGGGGATGTTATAGATACAAATGTGTTGCTCTAATCCACCACACTATCTTGATCTATTCTTGTCAGGAATGTCCCCCACTGCCAGTTTGCCAAAGTCTGGTCTGTACCTAAAGCTTCTTTACCACAACTATACTCCCCAAATGAGTCCTGTATTTGGTGTACTTCCCCAAACCAGCCCTATGAGTCTTTCTCTCCACTGTTCCCTTAATCTGGGAAACCCCTTGACCTCTCCACAGCTAAAAAAGTGTCACTCTTTTAAAGTCCAGGTTATAATCCATATCCCATACAAAGTCCTGTTCCCCTCCACACCCCCTACCAACCCTGATCAGACATCTTAGACTGCAGTATTTCAGCAATCATTTTCCAGACTACTCATCTTGCATTTACCAATCATTGCTTGCTATCTATGGCAATTCTCTTCAACCAGATTATAAATTCTTGAAGGGCAGAAATGATGTTTCATATGTCTCTGTATTTCCCTCAATGTGAAGTCTACTATATAAGCACTTAGTACATTATTTGCCAAGTGACTGATTCATAGATGCTGAAAATTAAAAGGGCTCAGATTACAGTAATGTCCTGCATAAAACTTCTGGACAAAAACACTGTGAGATCCTACATACCTTTTGCAACAGCTGCTGGAGCAGAACTGGGGACAACTGGAGTTGGGGTGGCTACAGGCACAATGGTAGGTGGTTTGTTGGTAGAAAATGACTGAACCACTAAAGGGCAAAAAGGAGGGAAAGGATACAACAAATACAGAAATTACTTTTAATGAGGATGATCCCAAGTGACAGCCCCATACGAGACTAACAGAACAAAGACAACTTTAGGATAATGGGAATGGTAAGGTCCTCTTTTTATTACAGTGATCTGACAAGCTGGGCTGTTATTAGTTATCAGGGTAACTGAGCTATATCCTCAACTGTGGAAATGGGGGCTTGTCACTAAAAAAATAAAAATCCAATTAATATAAATTCTCATAAATATTTAAAATGTTCCCCCTCAAGTCATTGTTAGATATGGGCATCTATTTAGAAGCCAGTAGGTCAGCTGGGTTTTACTTTTAGTCCTAGTCCTGGTGCCCAAGAGTTCAAGGTGCTAGTGAATACCACGACATCTGAAGGGCAGGCTGTACAAGGGAAGAGCAGTCACTGACTGATAGACATGGAGACAGCCACAGTGTGACAGGCCCATGGGTGAAGGACTTACCTTTATTCACAGGCATCAGTATAGTCTGCACACCTCCAGATGTGTTTACACTGAGTGGTTTGAGCTGGCTGGGAATTGTTAGGACAGCTTGCTGGGGATTGGATTGACTGGAGTGAATTTTTAATAATCCTAAAATAAACCAGAAGATGAGGCCAAGATGAAGATCTGATGCTTCCTTAAAGTTCCTTCCCCTCCTTGCCACTCATATTTTCTCACAGGAAGAGCTTCTAGGACCTTTACCCTTTTAGTAAAGAAAGAGCTGGAAGCATGAGGCAATGGATGCTACAGATTTCACAATAAAACATCTGTGATGAAAATTATTTATTTTTAAAGTGGCCTTGTCCCACATCCAAAAAGTAATACAGAATTTTTTGCAAAAGCAGGACTGATAGGAAGGAGAAAGTCACCCAAAGTCCTACTGCAAATAATCAGTACTAACATTTTGAGGTAGTTCTTTTCTGTTTTCTATGACAATTTATTTTTTCTGTACATATTTAACAGCTGTAATGTGTATAAACTGGATATAAAATTTTGTATTTTGATATAGAAAGTTGGCATTTTCCTACATAAAAACCTATTGTGACTCCCACCTGTTTAAAGAATATTTCCAAAATTAGCTTCAAAGCATTCAGGGTCCATTTTCATCTGGTCCCAATTTATCTACACCTCCTTCACACCATCCTTACATATCTAATACTTCCATCTGTCTACACATTATACCTTTTATTTCCTATTTCTGTGCAGCCCTTATTCTTCAAACATCAGATATTCTCCATTATTTTAGAAAGGGTCACCCTCCCTCATTTTATCTTAAAGGTGATTTCCATTACAAAACCATTCTAGGCATTCAGAGGGCAAGTAAAAAAATCAGAACGGGCCTTTACTGTGAAAGAACACACAGGACACAAGCTATACAAACACGTGTTGTAACAACTACTTAAAAACAACATCAGAGGCTAAAGATACTTTAAGGCACTGGAAAGCAGCTGGTTTGAGCTAAGGAAAAGAATCATCTTAAATACTTCTAGAATTGGCCTTAAATAAACAAGAAAGTAGTAATTACTGAGACGTGCCCTTGGGGAATACAACAATGACCTGGTGTCTTCACCAAATTATATGCTAATCAGCTGAAAAGTAAAAAAGTATTAAAAAGCTTATAACTAAAAATAGCTACCCCTTGTTCCATCTCCCTATCCTCATCTAGTTTCCCAGTAGCAACTACTTCTAACTCTCTGGTTCTTTCTTTCAATATTTACCTCAGTATTTTTAAAAGAATCTGTATACTGTAGGCCTTGATTCACCAATTTTTCATGTTACCTACTGACTTACTATCAGGGTAGATAAGCCTTTTAAGGCACTTATATTTTCTCTCTTATAAAGATGGTCCCTTATAACAATTTGACTTATACTTTTTTGACTTTCTGATGATGCGAAAATGACTTGCATTCAGTAGAAATCCCACTTCTCTCATGATGCTTGGGAGTGGGAGCGAGCTGCAGCTCCCAGTCAGCCATGAGTTTTTTTGACTTAACGATATTTTCAACTTATGATGGGTTTGTTGGGATGTAACTCCATCGTAAGTTGAGAAGCTTCCGTTATTCTTTGTTGATCCAAAGAAGTATACCATGATACTATGATTACATTTAATTTTCTACAGTTAACTATTTCCTCCTCTTTCATTTGCTTAGTTTTCTTTCAATATCTTACCTTCAGTCTTCTCATCTCCTTCAAGAACTCTGTAAGCCAGTCAAGAGTACAACTTTCCACATAGTCAAATCTCCTACACAATTTATAGTCCCATTTTTTACAAGAGATATCCCTCCTGGAGGTCTCTGATCTGCTCCAATTTGGACTGCTGCTTTCTAGGCCTGCCACAAAACACTCATATTGGAAATGTCCCTTTACTGTTCTCTTGGGAATTTGCCTTCCTTCTATGTTGGATCATCTTCTACTTTCATCCCCTTTCTTAGTTTACACCTCTTCATTCTGATAAAACATATATGTTAGTGATGTCTTTGGACAAGGTACATAGGAAATGTATTTGAAATTCAAAAACATTTCCACCCTCAGTAATGATCTTGTTGACTAGAGAATTCTAGACTGAAAGTAATTTTCGCCTAGAATTTTGAAAAACAATAGTATGCTAGTGTCCAGCATTGCTATTTAGAAGCTCAATGATAGTGTAATTTCTGAAATTTTCTATTTCTTTTTCTGACAGCTTTTAACATTTTCCCTTTCTCCCTGGTGTTTTGATTTCTTGAACACACTGTGCCTGGGTATGGGCCATCTTTCGTTCATTGTGCTGGACACTGTGCCTTTTGAACCTAGAAGTTCATGCCCTTCAATTCTGGGAAAAATTCTTGTTTCATTTCTTGGATCATTTCCTTCTCACTATTTTTCGTTTTCTTTTTGGAACTCTTTTTAGTCTGGCCAGAGTTAACTGATACATCATAGAATTTTCTTTCTTAGTGTCTACTTCTTGGTCTACTTCCTGCTTCCACCTTATGCCCCACAGTTTACTCTCAATGAAGCATCAACGATCCCTGAAAAAAGTAAGGATCACGTCACTCTTCAGCTCAAGTCCCTCCAGCGGCTTCCCCTGGAGTCAGAGTCCTCACAGTAGCCCACACAGGCCCTGTGTGCCTTGACCTCACCTCTGAGTGCTCTCTCCCTTGCTCCCTCTGCTTCTGTCCCAGTGGGACTCTGTTTAAGATAGTATATAATGCACACAAAACATTTAATTAAAAAATTGCTAGTTGTAGTAGGAAACAGTTTGAGCCTTTTAAGAAAATGTTAACACAGAAAGTTGCATTTGCTGCTGCAACTTAGGAAACTAGAATTTAAAGTAGGGAGATTTCATCTACTGCATTCTAAAAGCCTGATCAGGAAAGGGAATGGGGGAGGGCATGAACTACTTATAATAATAATTCCTTCTATTTCTATAATTTCTACTCCAGTGCCCAACACAGTGCCTTACATAAAACATTCAGTTAGTAGAGAACAAGCACTCCCTGTACTAGAACTTGGTCAATTTTAACTGGGAGGTGGAATCATGGGAAAAATATAATCAGCCGTAATCTTTCGTTCTCTGTCCATAAAGCAAACAAGACATAGGGACTTGGTGTGAAGCTATGTATGGAATGAAGGGATAATAATGACAACAACATCCACAATCTCTTATCCAAAGGTAGTAACATATGTATATGTGTATGTATTTATGCATATGTGTGTATTATGTATCTCTCAGTGATACTCAGTTTTTTCTGTAGACCAGTGCCAGCTGGTAAACTGGTTGTTATAAATCTGCAACAATACAGAAATTAAGAGTTTAGAAACTGTTTTAACAGTTTGACACTGCTGTGACATTTTTATTGTATTTTACAGAAGTATCTCTCTGTACTGGATTGTAGAAAACAAAAAACAAAACTGATCTGTCAAGCTTGAGAAGGAAAGCTGTATATTACATCAGCACCCTGGCACCTGAGATAGCAAAATGTAATCAAACACATTAATGTTATGCGGCAAAACATATGACTATTCACATTAAGTAGTACAAGTTGGCTGTCAATGGAGGTCAAATTGTGCCCTAAAGTTAGTTATAAAAATAAAACCTTTGGTTTTCACAGCTTTTTTTGATTTTAGAATTGCAGACAAGGGACTAGTAACTAACAACAAAAAGGGTGACAGTGATGATGATAAATGCAGCAACTATTTACATAATGGCCACTATACTCCAGACAGTATTCTAAGCATTCATATATTAATTCATTTAATCCTCTCAACTTTATGAGACAGGTATTATTATCAATCTCATTTTACAGCTGAGAAACTGAAGTAATTACTTCAAGTAAGGCAACCTGGCCTCAAGATTCGTGGTCTCTGTTACTCAAAGCAGTAAAAGGTATACTTTTCTGGGTTCTGAGAGGTTATGGTTCTATTTTTTCATTTAAAAATTATTCAATCTGTAAATTGTAAGTAATTTAAAAATAACAATAATAATTTTACATGATAAACTCAAAGTCTCAGACTTAAGTGTTGTTTAAAACACTCCCAAAGATATTCTAGCCCAAAGAAAGAAAGAAAGAAAGAGAAATAGTATCATGACACTACTCACCTGATACTGTGGCTTTCCCAGAGATGGGGTTAGGTGTAGACACCAGGGACGTGGCACTGACGACAGCAGGGGTGGCAGCCTTGCAGGTTCCCATGGTGGCCTGGCTCACACACACTTGCTGCTGCCCAGTAGTTTTCATTACAGAACTGACAGCAGATGATGAGCTGGGAGCTGTTCCTTCAGACTGCTTACCCATGGGGCCAGAAATAAAGAAATTAGGGTTACCATATTAAAAAAAAACTTTACCACCTCTCATATCACTTTATAAAAGGCTATTTCAACACCAAAAAAGTAGGAGGGCATATTCTTGAATGTAAAAATGGAATAAAATAAGCTTTATTAAAAATTTACCACAATGTTTTAAAATCTGTCACTTTGACAAATGTCTACTGCATGGCAGGCAAAGCATAGTGATAAATGCTGTGGCTCAGAGATAAAAGCCATTAAGGAACGTGTCACTAAGGTGTGATGAATGCCATAGTAAGCATAGGCAAATGTCACTAATACAAATGAGAGGAAAGTTACTCCTTCTGCCTAGGGACAGAAAAGGGAGGGTATTGGAAAAAGCTTCAGGTAAAACACAGTACTTTAGGGGAATCTTCAAGATTCAAAACAGAGAAAGGGAGAGATGAAGGAGTGTTTCTTGGCAGAGGAGAGTATGTAGAAAGAGAGGCATGAAAGAACATAGCATGTTCAAAGAACCGCAAAGTAGAGTGGGGTATGACAAGTGAGTAAGCACATGAGAAGTAGTCGTAAGAGGCGAAATTTGAGAACAGTACATCAAGTCAGATCATAAAAGTCATTGGGGTTCCAAGACAATTCAGAGGTGTAATTGTCTTTTCAACAAACGTTGCTGGGCCAACTGGATATTTACATACAAAAGAATGAAGTATGGTCCCTATCTCACTCATGCCATATACAAAAATTAACTTGAAATGGATCAAACATTTATTTATTTTTAAAAATATATTTTAATATACTTTGTTCAAAACTTTCTTTCTTTATTTTTTTATAGAGATGGGGTCTCGCTCTTGCTCAGGCTGGTCTCCAACTCCTGACCTCAAATGATCCTCCCACCTCAGCCTCCCAAAGTGCTAGGATTACAGGCACCCAGCCTCTAAGATTTAAATGTAAGAGCTAAAACTACAAAACTCTTAAAAGAAAACATAGGCTTAAATTTTGTGACCTTGGATTCACCAAAAGAAGCAACAAGAAAAATGTAATATACCATACTCCTACAACTCAATACTAAAAAGACAAATAACTAACTAAAAAATGGGTACCCACTAAGATGGTAATAATTTTTAAAAAACAGACAAGAACAAGTGTTGGCCAGGATGTGGAAAAATTAGAACCCTTACACATTGCTGGTAGGAATCTAAAAAGGAGCAGCCGCTTGGAAAAACAGCTTGGCAGTTCCTCAAAATGTTAAACATAGAGTTACCATATGATCCAGCAATTCCATCCCTAGGTGTACAGACAAGAGAAATGAAAACATGTTTATACAAAAAGTTATACATAAATGTTCACAGCACCATTATTCATGAGATTCAAAAAGTAGAAAACAACCCAATGTCCATCAGCTGATGAATGAATAAACTAAATGTAGCATATATCCATAAATCCACTTTCCTTTTTTATTTGGAGACAGGGTCTCACTCTGTTGGCCTGGGCCAGCCAACAGTTGTGTCATCATAGTTCATTGCAATCTCAAACTTATAAGCTCAAGCAGTCCTCCTGCCTCAGCCTCCTGAGTAGCTCAGATGACAGGTGCATGCCACTATGCCTGGCTACTTTTTCTATTTTGTAGAGACAGGGTCTCACTCCTACTCAGGCTGGTCTTGAACTTCTGGCCTCAAACAGTCTTCCTACCTCGGCCTCCCAAAGTGCTAGGATTACAGTGTGAGGTACTACTCCTGGCCAGTATATTCATAAAACTGAATAAAAGAAATGCAGTACTGATGCACGCATCTACAATGTAGATGAACCCTGAAAAGTTACATTAAACAAAAGAAGACACAAAAGGCTGTATGTTTTATGACAACATTGATATGAAATGTCCAGAAATGACAAATTCACAGAGAAAGTACATCAGTTGCCTAGGGCTGCGGGAAGGGAAGAGTAGGGAGTGACTACTAACAGATATGAGGTTTCTTTCTGGGATAATAAAAATGTTCTGGGATTAGATAATGATAATGATGGTAGCACAACCTGTGAATATAATAAAAACCATTGTATTGTACATTATAAAATGGTGAAATTTATGGTAAGGAATTGTCCCATTTTTAAAAAAGGAACAAAAAGGCCCTCTGGTGTGCCTGCTCAGTATCTTCTCCATGTTTATACTTCCTTCATCTTTCATTATGACTTTCTATTGCCATGCCAATTCTCACCTGTTGTACAGAACCATTTGCTGACAGGGCCACAGCTGGGGAAGTGGCAGTTGTGATGACCCCTCCTGCTACTCTCAGCATTGTGGTTCCAGGTTTTGAGAGTTGTGAGGTGGCTGGCACAGACTTCAAGGTGCTATCAGATATTTTCATTAGAGATGCCTGTCCTCCATGGGCTGCCTGCAGAAACAAAGTGGGTAGAAGTGGTAATGCTACCTTGGTTAACAGGCACAATTTATACCTTATCTACATTTGAGATATGTCCTAAGAATTGGAGAATATCCAAGAAAGTCTTGCCAATCAAAAACTATATGAGGTGTTTATGCATACATCTTTCTAATAAACTCTAAATTCTATGACCTTTTACCTACAAACATTCTTTTACCCTTAATATAAAACAAGTAAATGAATGTATTTGCAAGTTACTATTTGGCAGCAGTAGCAGTATTATCAAAAATAATACGCCATTTGTTTTCAAAATGATTGAGTCCAAGATACTCTTAAAGGTACATATAATCTTTAAACATGAAAATCAAACATGGACAGGGCCAGATTTAAGGGGGTGCTCTAGACTAGATGCAGGCTTAGAATCTGGAGAACCATTCAACAAATTATAGTCTCAGTGGTCTAAATCAAGGCTCAACAAACCTTTTTTTTTTTTGGTAAATGATGTGAGTAATTATTTCTGGTTTTACAGGCCATAAGATCTCTGTTGCAACTCCTCAACTCTAACTCATTTATCAGTTTCTGAAAGCTTACTATTTGCCAGGAATGGCAGAGAGCACGTGTACATACCTAGGTCATTCATAGGTCATTCTTTCCAGTAACTTTATAGGGTAGATTTGATTCTCATTTTAGAGATGAGGATATTAAGCTCAGTGACTTTAAAAGGGCCACACAGCTAGTAACTGAAGAAGTCACAATTAGAATCCAGGAGTAAAAGGACATCCAAAGGTAAGAAGTAACAGCTGCTCCAGATGGGAAGGAATCAGCGAAAGAACTCTGGAAGTATGAAGAATCAAACTGAAAGCACACCCAAAAAGGGAATGCCAGTTCTCTAGCAATGGATATCAACCAAAATCAGAATACTGAAATGATAGATGAAAAATTTTGAATGTGGATTGTAAGGAAGCTCAATAAAATGCAAGATAAAATGGGAACCCACCACAAAGAAACCACAAAAAGAACGCAGGAAATGAATGGAAAATTCAGTAAAGAAACTGAAATATTAAAGAAAAATCCCACAGAACTTTTGGAAATGAAAAATTTATTCAAGGAATTGCAAAATACAGTGGAAAGCCTTAAGAACAGGTAAAATCAAGCAGAAGAAAGAATCTCAGAGCTTGAAGACAATGCCTTTCAATTCAACAAGTCAGTCACAGAGATAGAGTAGAGAAATAAGAGAAAAGAACAAAGCCTACAAGAAATATGGGCTTATGTGAAGAGGCCTAACATAAGAATCACAGGCATCCCTGAGGGTGAAAAAAAAAAAGAAAATACAGAAAGGTTGGATAATCTATTTGCGGGAATAATGGAGGAAAATTTCTCTGCCCTTGGTAGAAATCTAGATATCCAGGAACAAGAAGCTCAAAGGCCTCCTGGGAGATTCATCAGAAAGAGGAAACACCATGACACAAAGTCATCAGACTGGCCAAAATAAACACGAAAGAGGCCCTCCTACGAGATGTGAGGTGAAAGCAGCAGATATCTTACAAAGGAAAACCCATGAGACTAACTACAGACTTCTCAACTGAGACCTTACAAGCCAGAAGGGACTGGGGCCCCATCCTCAGTCTTCTCAAACAGAATAATGCCCAGCCTAGAATTTTTTATCCTGCAAAACTAAGTTTCTTATATGAGGGGGAAATAAAGTCTTTCTCAGACAAGCAAACGCTGAGGGAATTTGTCAAAACAAGACCTGCCCTGCAGGAAGTACTCAGAACTGTGTTACACATGGATCAGCACAATAGACACTCACCAGTATAAAATCATCTAAAAGCTAAAGGTCAAAGCCCAGATACCACAATGGCTCAAGACATAAAACAAAGCAACAAAGTTCTACTCAACAGGATGAACAGAAATCCACCCAACTTATCAATTCTTTCAATGAATGTGAATGACTTGAACTGCCCACTGAAGAGACATAGGCTGGCCAAATGGATAAATATACACAAGCCAAGTATCTGCTGTCCTCAGGAAACACATCTAACCCCCAAGGACTCATTCAGACTCAAGGTGAAGGGATAGAAAACAATATTCCACACAAATGGAAACCAGAAGAAAGCTGGCATAGCAGTTCTGATGTCAGATAACTTAGTCTTCAAATTAACGAAAGTAATGAAAGATAAAAGTGGTCATTATATAATGGTGAAGGGAACAATTCAATAAGAAGAGATAACAATTCTAAATATTTATGCACCCAGCAAAAGAGCGCCCAGATTCATAAAGCAAGTCCCACTTGATCTAAACGAAGTGGTAAATGGTAACACAGTAACAGCCAGAGACTTCAACAACCCTCTGACAGAACAGGACAGATCCTCCAAACAGAAAATAAACAAAGAATGGACTTAAACAGAATTCTACAACAAATGGGCCTGGCTGACATTTACAGAGCATTGTACCCAAAAACCACTGAATATACATTCTTCTCATCAGCTCATGGGACATTCTCTAAGATTGACCATATCTCAGGCCACAAAGTATGTCACAAAAAATTGAAAAAAAAAAAAAAAAAGACAGACATTATACCATGCATATTCTCAGACCATAGAGGAAGAAAATCAGAAATCAACTTCAGAAACTCTCATCTTGACACTAAGTCATGGAAACTAAACAAACTTCTGCTGAACCATCATTGCGTTAAGGAGAAAATCAAAGGATTCTTTGAACTAAATAAGAAAGGAGACACAAGTTGTCAAAATCTGTGGAACACCACTAAAGCAGTCCTGAAAAGAAAATTTATATCTGTAAATGCCTACATCCAAAAGTCAGAAAAATCACAAATAAATAATTGAAGGAATCATTTCAACGAACTGGAAAAGGATGAGAAAACCAACCCCAAACCCAGCAGAAGAAAAGAAATAGTAAAGATCAGAGCAGAACTAAATGAAATCGATAACAAAAAAACTATATGGAAGATTAATAAAAACAAAAAGTTGGTTCTTGGAAAAAATAAACAAAATTGACACGCCTCTTGCTAGATTAACGAGAAGCAGAACAGAAAGGACTCTAATAAGCTCCATTAGGAATGAAGGAGGAGAAATTACAACTGATGCCACAGGAGTATAAAACAGTATCTATGAATACTATAAAAACCTCTCTGCACATAAACTTGACAGTGTGGAGGAAATGGACCAACTCTTAGAAACACACAGCCTCCCTAGGCTCAATCAGGAAGAAATAGAATTCCTGAACAGACCAATATCAAGCACTGAAAATGAAGCAGCAATCAAAAACCCTTTCTAAAAAGAAAAGTCCCAGACCAGATGGTTTCACACTTGAATTCTACCAGACCTACAAAGAAGAACTGGTGCTTATCCTGCAGAAATTATTCTACAACATCGAGAAGGAAAGAATCCTCCAGAACATGTTTTATGAGGCCAACATCACCCCAATGCCAAAACCAGGAAAGGACACAACAGAAAAAGAAAACTACAGACCAATATCCCTCGTGAATATAGATGCAGAAATTCTCAACAAAATACTAGCAAACCGAATTCAGGTGCTTATCAAAAAAATGATCCGTCATGACCAGGTGGGCTTCCTTCCAGAGATGCAGAGATGGTTCAATATATGCAAATCCATAAATGTAATTCACCACATAAATAGAAGCAAAAACAGAGACCATATGATCCTTTCAGTAGATGCAGAAAAAGTATTCGACCAAAGTCAGCACCCTTTTATGGTAAGAACGCTTAAGAAAACAGGCAGAGATGGGACCTACCTAAAAATGACACAAGCCATATATGATGAACCCACAGCCAACATCATACCAAATGGGGAAAAACTGAAAGCCTTCCCGCTTAGAATTGGAACCAGACAAGGTTGCCCTCGATCACCGCTTCTCTTCAACATAGTGTTGAAAGTTCTAGCCAGAGCAATCAGACAAGAGAAGGAAATCAAGGGCATACAAATGGGGGCAGAAGAGGTCAAACTATCGCTCTTTGCTGATTATATGACCTTGTATCTAGAAAACCCCAAAGATTCTGCTAAGAAACTACTGGAATTGATAAATAAGTTCAGCAAAGTCTCAGGGTACAAAATCAATGTATACAAATCAGTAGCATTCATATATATCAACAACAGTCAAACTGAGAACCAAATCAAAGACTAAATACTTTTCATAATAGCAACAAAGAAAATAAAATACCTAGGAATATATTTAAATTAAGGAGGTGAAAGACCTCTAAAGGGAGAACTATGAAACATTAAGAAAGGAAAGAGCAGAGAACGTAAACAGACGGAAAACCATACCATGCTCATGGATCAGCAGAATCAACATTGTTAAGATGTCTATACTACCCAAAGTGATCTACAGATTCAATGTAATCCCTATTAAAATACCTACATTTTTCACAGATCTAGAAAAAATAATCTACACTTCATATAAAACCAGAGAAGACCCCATATAGCCAAAGCAATCTTAAGGAAAAAGAACAAATTGGGAAGCATCAATTTACCAGTTTTCAAGCTATACTAGAAGGCTATAGTTGGAAAAGGGAAGACAAATACTGTTCTTATTCTTCTTTGATGCTACACCAAAAGTTTCCTCAAGTTTGGCTGTATTACATAATCTAGTAACTAGTAATTAAGCTTAGTAATTAACCATAGTAATTAAGCTTCTCTGTTACATTAAAATTCACTGGTGAGGGTCTTCTGATTCCACACAGGATGCAAAAGGCTGTAAAGCATGTTGCTCCTACTCTAACAAAAAAAGGCTGGATTAACTACAAAATCTTATTTTTTGGGAACATATGAGAAGGTTGGAATTTCAAGGTAACCAAGTAACATGATCTAAGGATAGGCAATCCTTGCAAGGAAGGAAAGGTAACCATAATTGTCTCATCTGTGGCAGAATAGGGTAAACTGTACTGGCTGTAACCCTAGCAGGTAAGAAATCTGCTAAGATTTAAAAGAACTGCCTAAAGAGAAGTGCTAAGGGCCATATCTGTCTGAAATAGCTGGGGACATCTAACTAGAGGGAAATTAGTAGTAAAGGACACCAAATGCTGGAATTTGAAAAGATTAATAAAATTGATAAACCTCTAGTTAGACTGATCAAGAAACAAAGAGAAGATGTGTTATTACCAAAACCAAGAATGAAAAAGAGAACATTACCAAAGGGTAATAAGAGAATATTATGAACAATTTAAAGCCAATAATTTGACTGCTTAGTTGAATGGGAAAATCCCTTTAAAGATACAAACATGCCTCCCTCAAGAAGAAATAAATAATCTGAACTATCCTATACCTATTAAATAAACTAAAATTCTAGTTAAAAGCCTTCTCAATTAGGAAAACTCCAGGCGAATATGGCTTTACTGGTGTATTTAACCAAATAGTTAAGCAAGAAATAGATAGTACCAATTCTATATAAACTCTTCAAAAAAAGAGGAGGGAAAAGTTTCTAATTCATTTTATGGGGTCAGCATTACTCTGATACTGAGCAAAACAGAAATCACAAAGAAAACTACTAACAAATATCCCTGGCAAAAATCCTAAGCAAAATTTTATCAAATTAAATCCAATATATTAACAAAAGATAATAAATGATAACCAAGTGGGGTTTATCCCAGGAATGCAGGATTGGTTTAACATTTGAAAAATCAGTCAATATAATTCACCATATTAATAAACTAAAGAAAAATCATGTGATCACTTCAATACAAAAAGCATTTGATAAAAATCTAATATTCATTACATGCTTTGAGAAATGCTAATCTACATACAGTCATAGGAAATGCATTGTTTTTTGATGAATGGTATCTTACTGTATATATCCCTCTGCACCTTTGTTTCATTTGGTAAGTTTTAGAGGTCTAACTATAGGATCATCCTATAAATGATTATAATATCCCTCACTTGTCATTATTAGAAAATTCCCTATCATTATTCTTAGATTTATACTAAAAAATGCTGCAGAAACATGTAACAAATCCCACTGCAGCACTTGCTTACTGTATGGATAGTGTGGCTGAAATTGCCTATTACACTATTCAGGGTTTTCTACATGAAGTCTCTCCAGAGAAATATTATAATGAAATGTCAAAAAAATCTTTGTTGCTTATAAGGAAATAGTGGGTTTTTTTTCTCTCTCACAAATAGTGTGATTTTATAATTGATCATGCTTTTCATTTTGCTTTTGCTGTCACATTTTTACCTCATTTTATTAACTGTGCAGGATATTTTACTGTTTGCATATCTGAATAACTCCTGGGGCCTTATTTGCTCATTCTACTTATATTTTCCCAAACCTCAAGATTTATTCTTAGTTTTCTATACCATTTTATTGTTCATTTTCTTATGTAATCTTAATTTCTTTGTTAAAAGAAACAAGCTGTAAATATGCAAATAAATGCCACAATCAGCACATATTTGGGGTGTGTGAGAGCCTATATTTACCTGTGTAAACAAAGTGGTTTTCTGTCCAGAGATGACTTTTAATGTTTGTTGTCCTTGTGCAGAGGATGTGCTGACTCCCAGGGTTCCCTGGACCACTGACCCAGTAGTCAGTTGCTTTCCAGAAGTCTGGGGTGATGGCTGGCCAACTAAAAATGTGCCCTAAGTTAGAAAAAAATATAAAGAACAAACCAGTAATTTGTTAAATTCAAACGAATTGTTCTGATCCTTTAAATCACAAGGTTCCATGTTACAAGCTACAATGTTCTCCCCTTCAATTCTGCAACTCAGCAAAATAATTGAAAGGAACAGTTCTGCTCTAAGTATCACTTCCAACAGTTATCCCCAATTCTCAAACTTTGCACCATAGTTACAGAGCAGGCTGTTGGAGACTCAAATTTTGCAATCTAGTCCTCAAAGCTAGATTTAATCATTCAGACTGCTAACCATTCATCTTTCTTAGTAAGAACATCTGAACCCAAAAGTCTATTACTTTCCTTAGGAGAGAGCAAAGACTTCAGTGACAAGGTGAAAGAAGGTAGAAACCCATTCCTAATCTAATCTAACCAACTCCAAATACCACAACTTGACACTGTCTCTTTGGTTACTGCCCTCTGAGAGCAAGTTTTTAACTGTAGAGTATACTGTTTTATTATCTCATGGATTTGGGAGGCAATGATCATAGTAGAAATCTTTCTTTGAGGCAGAAAGATCTGAGTTTAAACCCATACTCTACCATTAGCTTAGCAGAAAAATTGTGGATAAGTTACTTTGGTCTTCCTGAATCTCCATTTCCTCTTCTCTCACAACAAGCCCAAAACAACACAGATTTATAACATGGCTAAAATGTTAGAATTGACCCCTGATCCCAGAGCTGTAAAGGTAAATCAACTATCATTAAAAGCAGGTATCAAATAGCTAAATGATTTAAAAGATCAGTCACAAAAAACCATACCTGGGGAGTTTGCTTGAGGATATAAGATGTGTAAGTCAGGTGCTGGGATATCCCTCCAGGCCCAGTGGTACTTTGCGCTCCTCCTGTTCCTCCGCCTCCTCCGCTGCCACCTCCACCGCTGCCACTGCCACTGCCTCCTCCTCCTCCTCCTGTACCACTACCACCACTGGCAGCTGAGCTGGACTGGAGATCTAAAAATACAATGAATGACAGCAACATCATAAAAAGTATCAAGCCAAGTTTTAACAGAGAAATCAAATGAGCCCAGAGAGATGTTTACCTCACAGCACCATTTCTTCTGCTTTCCTATTTCCCTCCTTTTCTGTTATCTATCTATTCTGTGACAAGAGTGAGGAAAACTTCCTAGAGTTAGAAGATTGAAATCTATTTACTCTCAACTGAATGGCAGCTGACTATATTTCACCTCCGAGTACAATGAAGAACGCATCTTTGACAAGCGTTTTGACTTAGTTGTGGGAGATCAAGAGAGGCTTGCTACTGACATTTTCTAGCTAAGTGTTTTAATCAACACTTGAATTTGCTCAGATAGGTGCTTCCAAACTTCTTAGCATCTCATCCAATTTCAGTGAAATTGCTGAGATTTAGTGTAATTTTACAGTACTCTATTTTGTCTCCCCTGACTTGGGAAAAATTAAGACTTCCCTCACATTTAAAATGACTCCAAGGCCCCATTCTCTTTTGCTTTTTAAATCCCACTTCGAAGTCTTAGGACTCTTTTTACTTCCCTTTTGGTCAGGTAATGTATATGAACTACCTGGATTATCTTCACTCAATAAATATTAGAGTTTGACTTCCTTCCCCACTTTAATTCCAGTGATTATTACTGGAACAGATTCCTTCTCAATGGTTTATTATTTTGACCCTGAGGATATCATAAGAATCTGAGTAGCTCTCTGGATTTATCTTGGAATACACACATTGTCCTTTTCTTACATATCTAACTTTTTGACATGTCACTGCTTAGGTATGAGGAAAAAATACCAGGGCAAGAGAGTGGTAATGACCCATCATAGCCAATAAACATAATGGCCATAAGCTTACACACTGCTTTTTGGCAAGGGTGGTTAATTTCTAATGGACCTGACTACTGTACCATTCTACTTCTGATTCAGAGGGAAGTAATTTCCTTTATGCCTTTTCCTTCTCAACACCACCCAAATTGTTTTTCTCTTTACGTCACAGCAAAAGTTTATGTAACTCTAGATAAACTACCTAATTTCCTTTGGGCTTTAAGATGTACACACTAAGGTAGAGTCTGTGTTCCTCTTTCTATCTCCAAACCCAGCAAATGTTAAGAAGTACATCTAAATAATGTCAGGCAGAGACATTTGATTCTAATCCTATTCCTATTCCCTTTAAAATGAAAACAGACTTCCAGCTACTGAAAAGAAGACAGATCTTCCCTTAGGTATCACCAGACAATTGTCAGATGCCACTGAAAGGAAGAACTCTTCATTTACAGTTCATGCAGACAACTTTCTCCCAACACAGCCTTAACGGCCATCTCTACCCAGTCATTCATCCCTGATCCCAAACTGAATACTAAACTCACTTCTAGTTAAATTACCCCTATGTTTTAAATCCATTTGGGCAAATGCTACCACGACACCATCAAACAGTTATAGAAATGTTTCCTGAAATAGGCAAAAACTGCCTCTCAGGTGGATAAGATAAACACACTCAAAGACCCAAGAACCAAATGATTTAACTAACTAGCATTGTTGGTAGCTCGCAGGATGGCTCCTTGAGGGATCAGCAACAGTTTTCCTTTTCCTGAAGGATTCTTGCTGTTTGTGGTAAGGTAGAGTTTAGTGCCAGGAGGCAAATTTGCCAAGTTGGCCAAATTAGTGGCTGGGAGTTGCAGCGTTGCCATTACTAAAATGGTAAAGGGAAAAAAAAGGAGGAAAAACTGTAAGATAAATTGGAACTAAAGGCAACATTCTAAAATTAAAATAAGGGCAATTAAATCTTATATAAAAACACTAACAAACAGTAAACTTAGTTTGTTTCCTAGATGCAGAATGCTTTAAAGGCTGATATTCTTAAATATCTTGCTAACTTAAAAATAATTTAGACCAGAAGAGCCTGCCATAAACTCATTTACATCTGTATATAAATAGGGTGAGCCTATTTCCTGGTTTTGCCCAGAACAGTTCTAGGTTACACCTATGTCCCATTGTAATTATTAATAGTGACTCTTTCTATTCTCAAAGTACTGTGGGCTAGACAATTATACAAACACTCTATCTATGGATGAATACACATTTTCCCCCATTTGTTTAAAGTCAAAGTTAGGGCAAGGTCTACTGTCCTAATTGGCAAGTACAGTCGGCCCTCTGTATCCATGGGTTTAAATAACTGCAGATCAAAAATATTCAAATATTTGAGGCAAAAAAAAAAAAAAGGATGGTTGCATCTGTAGTGAACATATACAGATTTTTTTCCTGGTATTCCCCGAACAACACTATATAACAACTATTTATATAGCGTTTACATTGAGCATTTATGTTGTATTAGGTATTATAAGTAATGTATATATGATTTAAAGTACACAGGAGAAGCCAGGCATGGTGGCTCTCACCTGTAGTCCAAGTTACTTGGGAGGTTAAGGTAGGAGGAATGGTTGAGATCAGGAGTTTGAGACCAGCCTGGGTGATTAAGCAAGACCCTATCTCTTACAAAAAAAAAAAAGAAAGTATAGGGAAGGATGTAGATAGGTTATATGCAAATGGTACACTGTTTTACAGAAGGGACTTGACTATCCATGGATTTTGGTGTCCACAGAAGGGGATCCTGGAACTAATCCCTCACAGATACCAAGGGATGACTGTGTATGCACGTGTGTAAATTTAAAGCAAACTACTTACACACCTCTATGTAAAATGTTCTATAAAAAAAAAGAACAAACGTTTTTATACACTTCTTATAGCATCAACCTAATTGGGCTTTCTTAGACAGGACCAGATAACAGATAAAATCACTAGCAAAAAAAATTTTAGACAGAGCTGCTGCAGAAAGGACCCCCATGATTATTAGTTACCTGAACCCTGGGATCCACTCTTCTGAGGACCAGCAGCAGTGACCTGAGCCTTGGTTAAGGCCTGCACCGGCTGGGCTACAATGGTTCCTCCACCTCCACTCACAATTGCTTTGGCAACTCCTTGGGTCACAACTTGCTTTGGACCAACTGCTTTGGCAACAGAAGAGCTGGCCTTGGCTACAAGGATTTGGCCACCACTGATTGCCACGGCCTGTTTCACTGTTGAAGGTAAAGTAGATCCAACTGGCACCCCAACAACCTGTTCAAAATAGAAAAGAGTCCAACAGTGCTGCTTCTCATAGTCCCTTTGAGAGCTCTTAGAACAGTAGTCACTCTGTTCTAGCAAAGAGCAAAAGCCTAGCTATAACACATGGAGTCTAATTTAGTCATCTAAGAATGCTACCTAGACAGATGTGAAAGAACAACCATATTTCTTACATTTTGGATGTTACTATAATAAAAAAGTAAAGACTGTTGTCTTACCTTGCCTACTTTTATAACTTACTTTGATAATAAATCATTTTTAATAGAAATTTGGGAAATTCATAAGCATAAAGAAAAAATCCTACCAATCCAGAAATAATCTCAAACATTTTAAATGTATTTACTTCCAATACTTTCTAATGTACATTTTAAAACACAGAATTGGGATCACATTGTACATATAGTTTTTAACTTTTTAAACATCACAAGCATTGTCCAATGTTATTTTTAAATGACCAAACAAAAATATATTAGAATAGATAATATCATAATCTATGTAGGAGAACATTTCACTACTGTTGGATACATAGGTAATTTTAAATTTTACATCATAAAGAACTGTGCAATAAACATTCTCATATAAGAACTATAAATTCCATATAAATATCACCTCTCCAGTAACTTCTATATTATCCCCATCTGAAATGATAATCTCTTCTTTCATCTCTATAACTCCTAACAGCTCATATCATTTATATTATATGACACTTCCTGTGACTGAATTTTAAGAAAAGTTATCTTTTTTGCTATGCCTTCCTAATCTTTCCTTGAAGGTGGATACTTGATTTAAAACGTTTAAGCAAGAATAATATTTAACTGGATTTAAAAAAAACGACTTCAATACCCAAATAATGAAAGTTGGAAACATCTGGTTCTGAAAGTAAAGTCAACCTTTTCAAGTAAAAAAATACTCTGGAGCTCTTTTAAAACAAAGTAAACAGTTAAATTAGAGGAAACTAATTAATGGCAAATTGGGGCACTGTCCCACTCTCCATCTCTTTATTTCATAAAAAGAACTCACCAGAAACTAGATGAAAAGACTTTCATAGGGGTATAAGAAATGCAAATGAACTGCCTTCTTAAGGCAAAAAAGATAAAATAGCAAGTGCTTTTTACCTATCAGATTAGGAAAAAAAAAAAGTTAAAAGTCTGATAACACCAAGAATTGGCTAGAGGCTATGGGGGAATAGGAACTTTTGTCCACTGCAGGTAGAGAGGTAAATTTCTACAGCCACTCCAGAGAGGCACTGGCATATCTGCTAAAATTGAAAATTCACATACCCCATATAGTAGGAATTCTACTTGTAGGAATATATCCTAGAGAAATTTTAGACTTGTGCTCAAGGAAACATATAGAATAATGTCCAAAGGAGCATTATTTGTAATTACAAAAAACTATTAGGGACCTAATGTCTATAGCATATAACAACATTATATGTACAGACAGAGGAATGGATAAACCGTAATATAAGATAGACTATGGAGTATCATACATTAGCAAAAATGAATGAACTATAGAGAGGCCCAAAAGTCTCCATACAAAGGAAAAATTTTTTAAATAAACGTACATTTAACAACAATTTCCCATTTTCCCTAAGTGTGGCATGACTTTTGGGACACCCTGTAGAAGTATATATTTTAGCATACAAAGACTGAAAGAATACATATTGAGTGAAAAATGACATACATAAAAACATATATACAAATATCTTTTATGAAAAGCTTCAAAACATAAATATTACATGTTTTCTATGGCTATATATTTATGTAATAGAAGTATGGGCTGGAAGGCTACACATCGAAGTCATGATAGTGTTGCTTCTGGGAAGAACAAAGTGGACTACAACTTTTATCAGTCATGTTTTATTTGAAGAACAAAAGATTTGAACTTTTGGAGAGCCACTTGCAATCACCAATTGTCATCCAGCAGCTTGACTTCATTAATAATTCTCAATAACTCTTTGGGGAAAAAAGAGGAGCTATGCTTCACTATTGGGCATTGACAATAATTAATTTTGCATCCTTTAATTAGCAAAGAGTTGGTAAACTGACTTCCTTTTTTGAACAGGGAGGGTCTGAATCTTTGGCACATGACTGGAAAAATTAGGGGCATATGTGACACCTTTTTAAAACTGCCCTTTAAACACAAAAATCTGCTATTCTAATATTAAAGACATTTGATTCATATGAGAATTGGTTACAAATTCAAATTTTCATGTCACCCCAGGAGAGGTGACAGACTACTCATTTGGCCTTATGCCCCCCAATTCCAGAAGGGACTGAATGTTGGTGGCTATGTTAAGAAAATATGGTCAGTGCTTGTGAAGTCGAAATTAGTCATGATGCTAAGATTGCTTAGCTTTTTTTCTCCATTCACAAGTACAGTTGATTTTGCAAGTAATTAAATGACTAGCATAAAATATGCAGAAACATAGCTAGATGTCATTAAAGGGGGATGTATTGGTTTTGATTTTTGTAAAATGTACTTATGCCTAACAACCTGTATAGACTAGTATATTAAACTAATGTTTATATGAATAAAAAAAATTTAAAAAAAGATCTGGGTAAATATGAACATGTTAACTTGGGGCAGAAGATATGTGGGTATTGATTATATTGTTCTCTATAGCTTACTGAAATTTAAAAATCTTTCTAAATTAAAAAATAATAGGATTATTTAGGAGGTGAAATAAAATGATAAATTATATGCCAGTGATGATTGGGATGTTTTAAATAATAATCACTAAATCATACATGGTTTCTATTCAAAGACTGTGAGTACAGTAAAATACATATGTTTTGTTCTTGCATAATATGGCTGATATAAAGAAAATAGTCCCTAATCAACTGTGTAATAAAGAGGAAAGACCACAGGCTTCGGTAAGCAGACAGATCTGGTTTCCCAGTTCAGTTATACCAGTTAGTAGCTAGGTTATTTAACTTGTCTGAGCTTTAACATTAACCTCATCTATAACATACAGATGATATTAATACACCTCATAAAATCATGAAGCACAATGAGAATAAATTTATAAAATGCCTAGTTGCTGTTGCTGATAACCATGATGAAGAATGGTACTCCATGAGCTGACATGGAGACTAGAAAAGGAGAACTGAACGACAAACATTCATTGCTATCTTCAGCATTTGGTCAAGGCACAGACCTTGATCTTAAATCCTAGATTTGGTTACTCAAATAGAAATTAATCTTGAGTGAAATTATATAGCATCTGGGATCTGTTTTAAAATATTCCAGGAAGAGGAATAAGATTGGCAAAATGGTTGATAATTGTTGAAACTGGGTCCTGGGCACATGGGATTCATTATACTACTGTACTTTTATGTATGTTTAAGGAAGGAGGGAGGGAAAGAAGGAAGAAACAAAATAAATGAAACAATGAAAAAAAGCAAGTTAGCCCAGAATGGAGGTGAGAAATTCCCCCAGCTCTCCTAGCTTGTTGAAATACCCTACATTTCGGCCGGGCGCGGTGGCTCACGCCTGTAATCCTAGCACTCTGGGAGGCCGAGGCGGGTGGATTGCTCAAGGTCAGGAGTTCGAAACCAGCCTGACCAAGGGCGAGACCCCGTCTCTACTAAAATAGAAAGAAATTAATTGGCCAACTAAAAATATATAGAAAAAATTAGCCGGGCATGGTGGCACATGCCTGTAGTCCCAGCTACTTGGGAGGCTGAGGCAGAAGGATTGCTTGAGCCCAG
>CAUYPO010065429.1:0-14353 GCA_963574435.1 Cheirogaleus major
CACAGCTGGGTCCTTAGCAGCCTTCTCTCTCAGATTCTTTGTCCTCAGGTCAAGACACAGGTTCTCCTCTAGCCCCAGGAGGAGAGCAAAGGGCAAGGTGTGCTCCAGCAGAATCTTGAAGCGGGACATCTAGAAAAGAGATTGGGCTGGAAGCGTGAGTGGTTTGGTCTGCTTGAGCTAATAAGGCCTAGAATTTCCATCACTGTTCACCTGCAACTTCCCATCCTCTCCACCTCACCTGTGCTCCACACCCTGCATATTATGAGCCTGGACTTTGGGGCCAGGACAACCTGCTGCATGCTGGCTCTGTAACCTCAGGAACACTGTTGGAACTCTGAGTCTAAGTTTCTGTGTCTGTAAATGGGAATAAAATTACCAATCTCATAAGATCGTTTTAAGAATTAAAAAGGAGAAAATGGCAATAAATCATTTGGTTTAGTGTCTGGCACATAGTAAATGCTCATTCAATGACTATCTGTCACTGTATCCGTCCACCCACCCATCCATCCACCCACCTATCCATCCATTCATCCATCCACCCACCTATCCATCCATTCATCCATCCATCCATTCATTAATCCATCAATCCATCTATCAGTCTGTCTATCTACCTATCTGTCTTTCATCAACCTGTCATCTTTATGATTGTAGCATCTTTGCTGTGTTCGGGTTATCTGTAGGTATGTAACAAACCACCTCAAACTCAGTGGTATGAAACAACAGTCATTGATCAGCGCTATCTCTCATGGTCTTCACAGTTGACTGGTCTTAGCCGGTCCCTTCTCACTTGGGTTCTCTCGTGTGATTTCAGTCTGATAGTAGCACTGTCTGCCAGGACACCTGCACGTGGCCTCTCCATGTGGCCCGGGCTTCCTGACAACATGGCAGCTGGGTTCTGAGAGTAAGCGTCCTAAGAGACAGCCAAGTCACCTAGCTTTGGAAGTCACGTAGCAACATTCTTGCCATACTTCGCCGAGGGAGTCACTAAGGCTTGCTTAGGTTCCAGGGAAGGGAATATTGAATCTAGCTCTTGATAGGGAAGTGTCAAAGTCACCATGTGAGAAGATCACGTAGGATAGGTGATATTTTTGTGGTCGTCTTTGGAATACAATCTTTTACACTTTGATAGTTTGATTAGGCCTTGATATTTTCTTGTCCTCAGCTAGTCACTCTCTCAGCCACCTACGCAGTGCTTTCTGAGTCAGACAATACCCTTTCCTTGCCCTTTGGGAAATGGTTGGGAAGAGCAGGGGCCTAGAAGCCCGGATTTCTAGTCCCTTGACTCAGCTCTACGTGGTGCTTCTGAGCAGATTTGGGGCTAGCCATTCTTCCTCTCCCCACTTCCATGCCTTCGGGGTCCGTAGCCTCAGAGGGAGGAGGATGGCATATCACATAAGATTTTTCCACTTTGGCTATCTCAGCACCTCTCCTCCACCCGAGGAAGAAAATCAAATTATTTTATGGGATTTAGGGTTGGAGTGTCCACAGCCAAAACCCTCCAAACACAGGCTTGTCTGGGTCAAGTGTCCATTCCCAATAACCTCATCCCTGGCCAACCAGCCCAGCAGCTCATGGTCTCCCAAGTGTATCTTTTCTTCTATTCTCACTTTGTCTATTGTTGCATAAAAATATTACCCTAAAACTTGGGGGCTTAAACCAACCCACCTATATTATTCTCTCACAGGCTGTGGGGTCAGCAACCCTGGTGAGCTTAGCAGGGTCCTCTGGCTCAGGGTGTCTCACCAGGCTGCAATGAAGCTGTCAGCTGGCCTGCAGGCTAATCTGAAGTCTCGGCTGGGGGAAGGATTGACCTGCAAGCTCACTCATGTCCCAAGCTCACTCAGGACCTGTCAAGCTCACTCTGGCTGTTGGTCAGAGGCTGCCCTTGGTTCTCGCCTGGGCTTCCTAACAACATGGCACTTGGACTTCTCCACGGGCAGACCACAACATGGCAGCTTGATTCATCACCACCAGCAAGTGAGCAGGCAGAAGAGTGAGAGCAAGTTGGAATCCACCATGTTTTATGGCCTGATCTTGGAAGTGACATCCCATCACTTGGGTGATCTTTTTTTTTTGAGACAGAGTCTCACTCTGTTGCCCGGGCTAGAGTGCCATGGCATCAGCCTAGCTCACAGCAACCTCAAACTCCTGGGCTCAAGCAATCCTTCTGCCTCAGCCTCCTGAGTGGCTGGGACTACAGGCATGTGCCACCATGCCCGGCTAATTTTTTCTATATATTTTTAGTTGTCTGGCTAATTTCTTTCTATTTTTAGTAGAGACGAGGTCTCGCTCTTGCTCAGGCTGGTCTTGAACTCCTGACCTCAAGCGATCTGCCCGCCTTGGCCTCCCAGAGTGCTAGGATTACAGGCGTGAGCCACCGCGCCCGGCCATGGGTGGTCTTCTATTCAGTAGAAATAAGTCACTGGGCCTGGCCCACACTCAAGGCCAGGGGAATGCACAAGGGCGTGAATTCCAGGAGATAGGAGGTCAGTGGCAGCTGTGCGGGAAGCTGCCCACCATGACCCTGGGAGGTGGGGAAGGCAAACGTGAAGTGCTCACTGTTTTGCAAATGGTGAAAGTGGTTAAGGGTCGTGCATGAATTTTTACAGCAGCATTCTTCAGAAGACCCCAACAATAGAAGCAACCCCTATGCCCATCCATCGATGAAAAGATAAGTAAGAGGTAGTATGTCCATACTGTGGAATGTTATTCCACAACCAAAGAGATGAAGTACTGCTACATTCTACAGCGTGGATGAACCTTGAGAACATGATGCCGAGTGAAACAAGCCAATCCCAAAGGACCACGTACTGTACGGCTCCACGCATACGAGATGACCAGAACAGGCACATCTGTATAGATCAGTGGTCGCCAGGGGCTGGGGAAAGTGGTGGCCAACGGGGATCCATAGTGGGTTGAGTGGTGACTCTCAAGAGATGTGTCCATGTTCTAACCCCAAGATCCCATGAATATGACTTTATTTAAAAAAAGAGGTCGTTGCAGATGTAATTAAGTTAAGGATCTCAAAGATGAGGTCATCCTAGATTTAGGGTAGGCCCTACATCCAATGACACGTGCCAGAGAAAGGCCGGGAGAGATTTGAGACTCAGAGGCCCAGAGAAGAAGGCCACGTGAAGACAGAGGCAGAGACTGGAGTGACGTGGCCACAAGCCACGGAGCATCCGGAGCCACCGGCAGCTGGAAGAGGCAAGGGAGGACTCTCCCTTCGAGCCTCAGGAGGGAGCATGGCCCGGGACACCTCGATTTCAGACTTTGGCCTCCAGAACTGCGAGAGAGTCAGTTTCTGTTATGTTAAGGCACGAAACTTGTGGTCCTCTGTTACAGCAGCCCCGGGGAACCAATGCAGGGGTGACAGCTAAGGTGCGCAGGCAATGAACACGTTCACAGATGGATTGTCGTGTTCTGCGCACAGCTCTGTGAATGGACTAAAAGCCACTGAGTTGCACACTTTAAACGGGTGAATTGTGTGGCATGTGAATTACATCTCGATAAAACTGTTTTTTGTTTTTCTAAAAGTGTTCAGGGGGTCTGCCCCTCTTCCAGCAAGGCCGGGGAAGAGCAGTGTGTTATTAGGCAGCCGTAGGCGTTCCACGATGCCCAGCCGCTTCCCCTTCTCTCTCCACCCATCAGTGGCATCCGGGCACCGTGTCTCTGGGGCCACCCCGGCACATTCAGGAGGCGATGCGCGGGTGGTGGGGAGCCCTGGTCACCAGCTTCGCCTGCCGCCCTCTCATCCACCGCATCCTGTCCTCCCGCGGGTGTTTAGCTCTCTCTTTTCCCCACCCCTCGGTTTTCATGCCTCACCGCCTCCCCCCACCCCTCTGTGAGCCGCATCATCCCCACATCCCCTTCCATCGCCCCCTCCACACAGTGCACCCCCGGGGCTGGAATCCATTTCCAATCCCTCAGATGTCAGGGGAATTGAAAGCACGGCAAATATTTCCGAGATCTAAATTACACCGACCCCGGAAGGCTGAACTTGCGGCATAATCCAGGTTATGAATTGTAAATCAGACGCCATGCAAAGTACTTGCAAAAATTCAATAAAGCTTCTCTGCTCCCAGCACAGCAAAGTCGGGCCTGGGGGAGGCAGGAGGAGGCTGGTGGAGGAAAGGAGCCCTGAGACGGGGGTGGGGGACAGGGGACGGCAGGCAGGAGGGGTCTGGCACCGGTTGGCCCAGACTTCTCTGGGGAGCAACTGCCCATTTTCCTGTTGGAGGAGACAACAATTTCCACGGCCTTGGGATAACAGGCCCCTAAGATGTAGTCCAGCCTTGCAAATAAGAAAGGCACAGTTACCAGCCTGCCCAACCTAGGGAGGCCGTGGACAGGAAGGGGGCCTTCTAGACCACTCATTTGGCACAAATTATCGGGCTGCCTGTGTATGCATGTCATGACCCCGTTGCTTACATGGGTCCATGGGTGGTGACTGTCATGAATATGTGTGTAGTGGGGGTGCCCTGCCTGCTACTAAGTTTGTTTTTGTCTGTTTTAGTGAGAAGGAAGTCAGAGAACTCACTTGGGACCCACTGATGGCAGGTGCCCTGAGAACGGCAAGGTGAAAGCCACATCTGCTGGCACCATCCAAGTGTTTTACTGAGAAATGAGGTTGAAGAGCAAATGGCCCCACCTGATTGCTGGAAGGAAGGAGGGGGAGGGGCAGAGGGCAGCGCTCACCTCCAGCCCGGCAGGTACCGAAGCAGTTCTCCTTGGTCTGGACTGGCGAGGGGTGTAGGCAGCTACATTTTGTATGGGTGCATCTCGGCACCAAGAAGGTAAACACAAAAGCACATGGCCTGCTTGTCGCGGGGGTCCCACCTCTTCCTTGGTTTTCTGTCTGTTAGAGGGTCTCTGAAAACATTCCGCTCACTCAGAGGTTGATGGGAAATGCAAAGAAGCTGGTGGAGACCAAGCTTCCCTGCTTGAACTCCGCCTCATGGGGGTCCCACCACCTCTGCACAGTCGGCCCCTGTTGGCAGCCGCCGGTTCCTCTCACGTCCGCTGAGGCACCTGCCAGGCTCCGGCTTCCGGGGATAGGGGAGGGGCCCTCCCCTAGAGCAGGTCCGTGGTGACAGGTTGGGTCTTTCATTCCCGCCTCGCAGACGATCCAGCACGCACCGTACCAGCCGTGGGGAAAGGCCGGCGCTGCCCTTGGTCACAGCATGGCAACGGGGCTCGTATAAGACAGACACGGGGACAACGTGGGCTGCCTCGGCGTGGGGAGGGCGGTGACAACCTCGGGTTTGAGGGCCCCGGATGCTCCCGGCCTATTAATAGTCATGATGAGGAGGACGTGGAAACCCTCCTCTTTCAGGTGCTCGGGGCTCTGCCAGGCAATTAAAATGCAGCGCTGCTTGTGCCTCCCATAGGGACACTGCTCACATCGGGGGCAGCCCTCGCTCTGGGCTGTGTCCTGCAGGGCCAGCCTCACCCGCGTGGCCTGGCCGGGAGGAGCTCAGCGCGTCTCGTTCTTCCTACAGCAAGGTCTCTCTCTCTCTCTCCCCCTTGCTCCCCCACCCAGCCACTGCCCACCTTGAAGAACATGGAGACAGTGCAGTGCAGTGACATTAGCTGGGGCCTCTTCCACAAAGCCAGGGCGTGAGTAACTCTGCCCTTCGCTACCCGTGGGCTTTTGGCAAGTGTGCTGAGAAGACCCTGAGCTGGTCCCTCCATGACCCCTGCCTCCTGGTCTCCCACCCTTGTGTGATCCCCTCCCCCTGAGTGTGGGCTGGACCTAGTGACTTGCTTCTAGCCAATAAAACGCAAAGGAGATGCCACCTGCGTGAGGAGGCTGCATCAGATGGCGATCCCTGTCTTGTGAGCAGGTCCTGCTGCCGTCCTGGCTTGCACGCTCTGATGGAGCGAGCAGCCGTGGTGCTGGAGAGGCCCAGGTAGCAAGGAACCGAGGGGGCCTCCAGCCACCGGCCTGCTGGGAGCAGAGATGCTCAGTCCACAGGTCTCAAAGAACCTTCAGATGAGACCCCAGCCCCTCGACTGCAGCCTGGGAGAGACTCTGAGACAGGGGACCCAGCCGAGCCACGCCCGGCTTCCTGACCCATAGAAACTGCACGTCATAACTGTTTTAAGCCACTATGTTTCGGGACGATTTGTTACCCAGCCATAGAGAACTCATATAGCAAATAATTTAACCTTTCAGTTTTCCATTTCTCATGTGTAAAACGGTTCTAGTCCTACTACTTTTCAGGGTTGTAGGGAGGATTAACTGACCAGATGCACGTAAGGTGTGTTGCGCAGTGTCGGGCACCCAGGAAGCAGGGAATGGAAGCAGCTTCGTTATTAATTAACGTCTTCCTAAACAATAACGGCTGTTCCGGGCCGCGGTGTTTGGGACTCCCGTGCTGGCTTGCCCTAACTAACGCACACGCGTTTGCGCAGTTCACTCCCGCCATGTCCAGCCCTGCCCCAGCCGCATGCAGAACCCAACGAGATCAGATATCGTGCCTCAGTAATAACGTCCGCTCACATTTATAGACAGCTTTGGAGTTTACAAAGCCCACTTGCATTGCACTCAGTCAACTGGCAAAGCAGGGACCAGGGTCTCTTATTTTCTTACTTGAGGTGTGTCTCTAGGGAGAAAAGAACCCCATTTTCCTGCTTTTGGGTGCCCCCTCCTAGTTCTTGCCGTGCCTGGGTCTTAAGCAATCACTGAAGGTTAGGGCTGGAAGGACATTTAAAGAATTTGTTTAGATTGGGGTAAAATTCTCATAGCATAAAAGTAGCCATTTTGCAGTTCACTCTTTAGTAGCCTTGAGAGCATCCCTCACCTCTATCTAGCTCCCAAAGGAAACCTTGAACTCATGAAGCTTTTACTCCCCCATGCCCCTCTCCCTGCAGGCCCTGGCAGCCCCTGATCTATGTTCTGTGTCCATGGATTTGCCTATTCTGGACATTTCGTATAAACGGAACCCCACAGTATTTTTGTGTCTGGCTCCTTTCACTCAGCCTGTTTTCGGGGTTCATCCATGCTGTAGCCTGTACCTGTGCTTTGTTCTTTTTCGTAGCTGAGTAATATTCCATTGGGTGGATGCACCACCCTTCGTCTATGGAAGGGGCCACTGAGGCCTGGAGGAGGGACAGGCCCAGGTTAGAGGAACTGTGCAGGGACAGGGCTGGGACAGGGAGATGACGTGGCATCGTGGGGGTAGGGGGTACTGTCCACCTTTGGGGTCCCCTCCTTGCGCCGGGCCACTTGCAGTTAGGTGAGCCCGTGGACAGAAGTAACGTCCGTCACTTCCAGGCCTGGCCCCTAAATCTTCCCACACTCTGTCCCTCAGCTCGGTGTCCAGCTGCACGTGACTGATCCGGCAGAGGGGCCTGAGGACAGGAGGTCCGAGGGCCACGAGCTTGGAGCTGCCTGCGGCCTAATGACCGCGGTGGGGTGAAGCCCACCTGCGGGCTTGACCCCTGCGGGAGTTAGCGATAAACCTTTGTGATGTTCAGTTGCTGTTTGTGTTAAAATCAGCTCAGTGGTTTTCAGCCAGGGATGGTTTCCACCCCCAGGGGACATTGGCAATGTCCGGAGACATTTTTGATTGTTATAATTGGGAGATGCTTCTGGCATTTAGCGGGTAGAGGACAGGGATGCTGCTAAACATTCCACAACACCCAGGACAGCCCCCACGACCAACACCCGTCTGACTCCAGGTAGCAATAGTGCTGAGGGTGGTGCGCCTGCCTTCCAGTTCTGGCTCCTTCCATGACGCTGTGCCTTCTGTGCTCCCAAAGTGAGTTCTGACCAGCAAAGACCTGCTTGCCTCCAGCCTGGGTCCTGATCCGGCCTCTCTGTCTTGTCTCCCATCCCTGAACTTGTCGTCAAGGTCTGTCTCAGGTGAGCATCTTGCCACCACCCCTGGGCTGCTCTCTGCTGCCCCTGGTGGCACAGCTTTCCCGGGCTTTGCACAGGTGGGCATACGGGGTCCAGGTTCTGGCTCCTTCTGGCTACATCATGGCCTCCTGGAGTCCTCCCCAGCCTCCCCGACCCGTCACCTTACCAGACACCCCCAAGCCTGTGGCTTCGACCCGCGGGGGCCTCCCCAGCTCACGTCTCCTCTGGTCTCTCCTGGGCGCCGGAGTGACCGTGTGTTTAGTCCCATTGCTCCCAGCAGGAAGCTGCCCAGGAAACGTGTCGGTGGAACTCCTGCTTCTGTGCCACACTGACAACAGCTGATCCAATTTTTCTCAATTAGTACACTTAATTATTAGTAACATTTTACTTAAGTAGAATTAATTACTGCATCCCCAGCTCTAGCCAGCTATGTCCTCCCGCCATGATTTCCTACTGATATTCTGCTATCGAGGCCACATCCCCCTCTCCCTCCGAGGGAATGCGCTCTTGCCAAAGGCTCCTGGGAATTCGATCCGCCACCTCCTGCATCTGCTGAGGCCTCCAGCCAAAGCATCGGATGGAGCCGGACATGATGGGCGGGCGTGGCTGAGCCCCAGGTGGGGAGAGAGGGGCAGCTGCCCAGAGTGATTAGCATCTTTATTCCTCTGGGCTGAGCCTAACTCCCGGAAAGGTCCTTTCTCTCTGGCGGGTGTCCAGCACGGGGCGGGGGTGGGGAGGAAGGCACTGGAGTCATCCTGCTTTCCTTAGCTACTTGCTTCAGGGTGGCCCCGGGAAAGGTCCAGCCAGCACAGCTGGATTTGCCCCAGGGGCTCCCACCTTTGGATTGTGGCCAGCCACAGCCCCGGCGCTTCCCTGGGGAACAAGAGAGAGTCACTGCGCAGTCCCCATATCAACTGGCATTTGCTTCTCTGTGTGCAGTGGGCTGGGGCTCTGACAGCTACCTGAGCTGGCCAGGCGGCCAAGTTGCTTAAACCAGACTTCTCAAATATTCTGTAGAACCCGAGTCCCAGAGACACTCTGGGATGAAACAAGGGACGGGAGCAGATTCCGAGTTGAAGGTTTGGGAAGTTTGCATTGTACACCTGCCGTTCGAGTTGCTGCGGAGTCTAGCGTCCTCATCTTGTCCCATCGCGCAGGAATTCTTGCCCTCGGGCAGGTCACTTCCTCTCTCTGTGTCCTGGTTTACACAGCTGTAACGTGGGGATGACAGCAGCACCTACGTCACGGAGTTGTGAGGCTCATGGGTGCATGAACAGTGCTAGGCACATTGGGCTACAGCCAACATGGGCTGTGATTATTATCATTACTATTGTCAACTTGATGAAGGCTCAGAGAAGCCCCGAATTGAAATAATATGTTTAATTTTAATTAATCCAAAGTGCCCAAAATATATTTGATCACAAAAACTTTTCAGACCTGCAGAACTCTGGTCCCTTGGGACATACTTTAGGACACGCTGGTCTAAACGTTCTAGGGTCGTGATTCCCTGAAGGTGTCTGGAGAGACGCCGTAACTCACTGCGCAAGCACATCCAGGGCTCAGCCCCTCTTCTCACTCAGTTTTTCAGGCACGTGGGTCACAGTGGGCTAAGATGCCCCTCGTGACGTTTTGTGCCACCTTCTCAGGGTTCTCTGGCCTTTACCTTGTGCTGATGTCACCTCAATAAAAAGCTCTGGAGGGTCAGGGGTCGAGTCTCCACAGTGGCATTCTGATAATTCCAACTGTTGGTCTCTAAAAATCGTGGCTTCTGCTTCCCCACGTCGATACGTGCATTGAGAGTTACGGATCGTCTCCTGGCGTCTATGCCCAGGCCCGGGCAAACAGTGGGTGCATAATCCATGGTGCTGACTGAGTGGTGCAGAAGCCCAGAGGATCCACCCATCTCCAGGTCTGGCTGGATCAGAGCCACCGTCTGCAGCAAAAGGTACAGCGGGGAAGGGAGTCCTGAATTTGGAGTCAGAAAACCCAGGTTCAAATTCTAGCTCCCCAGCAGCGTGACCCGGATGAGTTGATTCACCTTGCTGACCCCATCTGGGAAAATGGGAATAACGATATCCTCCCTGACTCCCTCCCGTGGTCGCACTGAAGATCAGCTCAGGTGCTATATGGGAACGTGCCTTGTCCTGGGTAAAATGCCCCTACGCGAAGCCTTGTTGACCCCTCCCGTCCCTCCCCACACCCCCTGCCATCGCCCCAACTGGAACAGACACGGCGGACAGGACCGAAGCCCAAGCAGTCACAACAACGCCGGGATGAGCGTTCTTATGTGCTGTGACAATATTTGATGAATTCATATGCGCCTAGGGGAGCAGACTAAGTAGGTGAATAAAGTGAGAATATTCTCTGTGACAATCAATATTCCTTCAATTGAACCATCTCTGCAGATCTGACATTTTGATTTTTCTTTTTTGGACACATTAACTGGATTTATGTTTCCATACAGTGGAGACAGCGGGGAAGAAGAGGCAGCGGCGGCAGCAGCAGCAGGCCAGGTGTGGTGGTGCTTCAGCGGGCACCTGGGGAGGCTGATGGGAGCAGATCCATTTGCATAAGGCCCTGCTAGGTGGCAGCGGATGCCTGAGTCGTGTGCTCACCTGGCCGCTGTGCCTCAGTGCCGGAAGGCCCCTCTCTCCTGTGGTTCTTTCAGCTCCAGGCAAGCTGGAGAAGGAGCCGGCTTTAGCTCTGGGAGCCCTCCTGCCCTGAAGCCCTGACCCGGGCTCCTAGGACAGACAGCTGCTCAGCTCTGGACAGAGCGAGGGGCCAGATGACTTCTTGGGGGCCCTCCTGGGGCGAGGTGAAGCCAATAGGCTCTGATCACTGCCTGGGTTCAATTGCTGGCTCTCTCATTTGCTAATCAATGATGCCAGGTGAGTGACCTCGGGCCAAGTTCATAGCATGGTTTGTCCCAGGGTACCGATCTGCAAAATGGAGCTGATGGTAGCGCTAACTTGTACTGCGGCCCTTGGGGCGCCGGGCATGCTTTTCAGAGCTTTATGAGGATCAGTGTACCTGATCCTCGCAACAGCCCAGCAGCGCAGGTCCCACAATAGTCCCATTCGCAGGTGAGGAAACAGGGAAGCGCCGCTATGCATTTTAGGCAAACGAGGGTTTGAGAATCAGTCTGCCAGTGGTCTTTACCAAAAAAAGTACAACTCAAAGAAGCTTATGCAAAACAAAACAAAACAAAACAAAACAAAACAGTGGAGGGGTATTGTCTTTGGCTGGAGAGGATGCTTGGATTGCTTGAGGAATCCAAGGGAGGAAGGACACTAGAGCCTTCTAGAACCTCCTAAGGGCTCCAGAGAACCTGCTCTGCTGGAACCCACCCTCAGCCCCATCTGCAGTCTTGCTCTTTCCTTGCCTATCGTTGTTTGCCTCTGCGTTTCTTTCCAGGTTGTATATAAGGCAGGAGAGCACGGAGCATTCTGGAATCGGACTGCCTGCGTGTGCATCTGGCTTGGCCACTCCGTAGCGCTGTGGCTCTGGGCAGGTTCCTCAGCTTGCCAGGGCCTTCTTCCTCGTTTGTAAGATGGAGCAGCAGTGGAACCTTTCTCATAGGCTTGCCATGAGGATTAAATGAATTAATATCCACAAAGCCTTTGGGCGAGCGCTCAGTGAAGTCAGAGATGAGTGTTTCTGCCGCACGATGGGTAGCCTCAGCCCGAACACGTCAGCAGAGGTAATTTTTTTCTAAGTCACAGATCAATAACCGGGAAGGATTCTGGCGGCCCACTTCTACACTCGCCACTCTCCTCGGGCAGAGTGAGGTGCTGGGATCGCCCTGGTCCGAGCATTTGCCCCCGTAAGGAAACTGGAATAAGCAAATGACATCCCTGGGTGTTTGGAGCACGCCCTTGTGGGTCACCTGATTTTAAGGGTGTTGGAGCTATTTCACAACCCCCTAAGTTGTGCATAACTGATAGCAAAGCAAAATGATTCTTGTCTGTAGACATGCAGATAAACCCTGTTCTTGTCCTCCAACTCACACCCTCTCCCCTAAGAAAAAAGCTGGTTTTGGTCTATTTGTAAATTCATTTCCAATTTCCTCTACTCCGTGTAAATTTGTGCTTTTGTCTTCTCCTCTAGATGGGTTATAACGTCTGTCTGGTTTCTTCATTAAAATTAAGTCAAATAAAACCTTTAACCCACGTTAAAGTGCAAGAGTCATGAGCTTACCTTTTTCAGAAAATGAATCCTTTAATACTCTGGAAGATAGGAAAGTTTGCTAAGCAGACCAAAAAGTAGGTACCATAGTCAAGTCTCTGAGACTCCGATTCAGCTATTTTTCTTATCCAGGACTCAGTTTTCTCATCTATAAAATGGGAATCACGTTATATACCCCAGAGAATGCCAGAGTATTTCTGAGAATGGTACATAAAGCACCCAGCCTCCCTGTGGGCGCAGAGGAGATGCTGAAGGAAACTAATGAAGGGGAACTAGTGTCATTGCAGGGCTGGTGGTGGGGTTGCTGCCGTTGTCATATTAATCCTGGTCATGGTGACAGCAGCCAACAGGAGTGTCACAGGTGGTGAAACACAGGGAGGAGGACAGGCCGGATGCGCTCTCTAAGGCTAATGTGGACGGGAACAGAGGAGGGGCGACCTTCCTGGGCTGAGCTGCGAGTCACCTACGTGTGCGCTCAGGGCATCTGTGTACCTGTCACTGGGCACATCCAACCAAAGTGCAATCAACGTGGGAAAAAGCTGCAATCCTGGAGATTTCAGTGTGGAGAGAGCATGTTGACGTGCGGACGGCTTGGTTTGCCCTTGCCAGGACGAAGGGGGGTTGATCAGAGGGGTGCCGGGGGGAGAAGAGAGGCGGAAATGTGGGCGTGTCAGCTGGCTTCCAGGGAAGGTGGCATTTCGCCCCAGGCAGATGTGGACATCTGGTTCTCTGTCCAGCATCTTCCGTGCCTCAACTCTTAGCTGGTCCCGGGTTACTCATCAGCTGTGCGGCCACTCGGTTAGCTCGAATCTGTTCCCTGAGCCCCGAGAAACTTTGACGCAACCACAAAACAGGGTCTGTTCTGCTCAGAGGGAGACCGGGCTGTGTGCAGGGTGGCAAGTGATGGGTGTAACTGCTTCGAGACAGCAGCCAAGTGCTCCACAGCCTGCTGGACCGGATGCATCGTGCGGCAAATGTTATCCCCAGCTCCGTTCCCGGTGTTCACTCTCCCTGGCTTCGGCCTGAGAAAGGGCAATAGTTGGAAAAGCATTAATGAGACTTTCCCCTTTGTTTCTGAGCCAAACCAGCACCCAGTGGCCTTGAGATAAAGGACTGAGGTGGCTGTGGAGGAAAGCAGAGAGAAAAAGGAATAATGCTCAGCTTTTGATATTCAAGATTCTATTTCTTAGCAAAACAGTTGGAGAAAAGATTTTCCAAGTTTCTTTAGTTCTCATTTAACAGGGCCTTGATTTGTGTCCCCTCCACCACTCAGGGCATGCCTGTCGGTGGCAGAAGAGGGAACAGCTGTCCGGGGTGTCTCTCCTGGCCTGGGGAATGGTGGGGGAGGTAGGGAGGGAGAGAGGGGTCCTTCTTCTATTCCCAGGCTGAGCCCTGGGTGGTGGGAGGTGGGGAGGTGGCTTTCAGACCAGCCTGCTAGGAGGCTGGAGGAGCTGAGGGGTGGGGGAGACTTTTGTTCAGCTACAGGCTGGGGTGTGACCACGTCGCACATGCTCAGCATCTTGGGCTGAAGGAGGCCTGAGCACACCTGTCCCCAGGCTGCCTCAGTTTGTGCCTATTGGCAGCAGTGGGTGGATTTCTGGGAAGCTTGCTGTGGGGGAGGGGAGTCATTCTGGACAGTTGGGGAGGTGGGGGTGGCCAGGTGATCCTGCAGAGAGGCTGGGGTCGAGCCCTCTGGGCCAGGGACCAGGGGGGATGCCAGCACCCCTTGGGTGTGTTAGGGGAGAGTTTCGAGTCTTGACTAATCACGAAACCAGACTGTGACTTACTGCAGGTGCAAATGACAAATGATGGCCAGGCAAACCATGAAGGGACTTTGTCAGGCAAGACATGTGACCATGGAGGTCATAGGAGGTAGGGGGCAGATGTCCCTCCTGGCTCAAGGACACGGGCAGGCACCTGCCTCCCCGATTCACATGCAACCTCATCATGGTGTGGATATTGAGGTCCACGTTCCCTGATCCATCCACTCACTCTCCGAGTGACAGAACTGGATGGGGATTAACGTTTGGGGCGGTGATACCGTGGGTTGGGGGGGGGGCGCCCCCCCCCCCCCCCCGCCCGGGCGCCCGCGCCCCGGGGGGGGCCGCGGGGGGGGCGCGCCCGGGGGGGCGCGGGGGGGGGGGGGGCGCGGGGGCCGCGGCCGCCCCCCGCCCCCGGCGGGGCCGGCGGGCCGGGGGGGCCGCGGGGCCCGCCCCCCCCCCCCCCACCGTACGTTATCACAGCCCCAAACGTTAATCCCCATCCAGTTCTGTCACTCGGAGAGTGAGTGGATGGATCAGG